>JAZGTK010000310.1:0-33928 GCA_036877625.1 Ambastaia sidthimunki
AACCAAACATTGTATATTTCACCTGATCATTCTATAGAAATAAATAAGTAACTACAGTAGCTAGATTTTCTTTCCACCACTTCACTCTGAACCATGTCCTCTTGCATATAACGTGTTGCCAGTTGTATGTATATGAGTGGAGAAGAGATGAGTGCTGTGAATCAGTCATTCATATTCACTTTCTGTTTTTTCCAGGACTATTTCTGTTACTTCCTATACTATTTCCTCCTCATCCTATCCTGTCTCTGTCTAAATGTGTAACCATTAGTACACACCCTCACACATTTACCCTATTAAACTGAGTATTATGTGTCAGTGAGATCCCACAGGATCTCTCAAAAGCTAAAGGGAGTGGATCAAATTGCCCCCCATCATATATCTGTGAATACATGGCCTGCACTCTTTACAATACATAAGCCTCATGTGCTGGAGTTTGTGCTTGTGTGTGTGTGTCTTGAAGGAGAGACAGATCTCAGGATGAAATGTTGATGCCACATCAATCACACTGTGAAAGCTGTGGTCTTTCATGATTGCTTTCATTACACACACACACAAATAATGCTGATATTATATATGTGTGTGTGTGTGTGGTCCTCAGCTGCTTGTGGGGGTAAGGTGGAGTTGCATACAGAGAGGAGAGGAGTGATCTACAGCCCATCATGGCCCCTCAATTACCCACCCGGTGTGAACTGCAGCTGGAACATACAAGGGAACCGCGGTGATGTAATTACAGTCAGGTAGATATATACAATCTCTGTTTTTCACAGTGGTGAGTGGATGTGGATCACACACAATGTGATGTTCTACAACGTATCTAGCCATTCAGCAATCAGTAATGACAGTCTTGTTTCTGGAAATGTGGAAGATATTGCTGTATGTATTTGTATGTATTCCCTGTACAAAGCATAAACATGGCTGCTGTTTAAAAACAACTATTTGTCACACCACCATTCCCAACAATTTCAACTATTCAATATGCTTTAAATGCCCTGAAATTGTTTGTATGATTAATTTTATGCATTTCAGTTTAACTGTGCACACTGTGTATAGGTCTGCATACTCTTCAGTATGAAATAGCTTAGAGTGCTGTATGGTGACTAGACTCAATAAAGCTGACTGCAGGGATTCTGTAATGCACTGTTCCTCACCTCTCCAGCCACTGTGTGTGTGTGTGTGTGTGTGTGTAGGACAGGATGTCGTCATTCATTTAATGATATTATCCAAAACTATGACATCATTTGTAGAGCGCTGTCTGCCCAGAGATCTGTCTTTAGAAAAAGCTATAAGGAGAATGATAATAGTTCTAAGGAAGAGGATTGTAATATCTCATCATTTATGCTGCCTGATTTTTTTGTTTTTCTGACATGCTGTTTTTTAGCCTCAGGACAGATTTACATGTGGATTTCTAACCCACTCAGCTAGAACTGTGATGAGATTGAGAATAAATATTAGATAGAAAAGATTTTAAATGGCCAGTAAATTATCTTAATAACTACAGGTGATACAACAGAATTAATCAAACTGGATCTTAATTGTAGGATTTTGTTTCAGTAATAGTGATTATATTTGTATTTATATGTTTATAAGTTTTGTTTGTTTTATCAGAACAGGTTCTGTGCTGTGGGTTTATTGTATTTGTTGTGCTGTGTGTTGACAGTCCATAAAACTGTAAACAGATGCAGCACAGATAAATAAATGTAATTGTTCCACACTCACACCACACAACTAAACTCTGTTGTGTTTTACTATGAGCTTGCAGAAGGTTGCAAATTTGCCCTTTTAGATGAACACGAAGTTAATGTTTCTGTTTATTTACTCAATTATTATGGCTCTCATGCTGTAACTGCACTTTTTATTCTGCTGATGATATTGCTTTCTGAGTGGTTGTTTTCCGTATAATCATAAAAGCACTTCACAATGATGAGCAGAGGTGCTCATAGAACAGCAGAGATTAGGTCACGTGTGTTTACTGTGTCCAGTTTTCACAGCTTTGATGTGGAAGACACAGGGAACTGCAGGGGGGACTGGCTGCTGCTCGGCCCCACAGGGAAAGCTGAGTATCGGTTCTGTGGCTCTGTCCTCCCTTCTCCCTTCATCTCATCCAGAGGACGAGTCTGGCTTTTCTTCCACTCTCAGAGCAACAGTTCTGGACAGGCACAGGGCTTCAGACTGTCTTACATACGAGGTGGGTGAGCCTAGACTAATTATACAGTATTTATGTTTCTCAAGAACGCATTAATAGGGCAATTCACCTAACACAAAATGACATATTTGTCAGTATACCCCATCTGATCGTATACAGAAAAAATAATTACAGTAATACAATTTTGATAAAATGAAAAATTTAATTTAAACATTTGAATGCATATGCATACATTCTGACCTTTAAATTATAACAAATTCTAAATTATGACAATTTAAATTTCTGGGTCAACTGTTCTTTTCAAACACATTTTTAAAAATGTTTTGAATCATATTTCATATGTACTTCATTTACATTTTCAATAGAGTTTATTGTATACCTCCATTAGACAGCAGCTAAATCTTGATGCCTCCTGCAGCTGCATATAGATTTATTGTATGCACAGATTCATTAGTGTCAATGCAGACTTACTGGATCAATACTGTGTGGCCATTGAGTCTTGATGAAAGTTACAGTAAACTGAATGCTAATGCTTTCCCCACTTGTTAGATAATGTGCAGTGAGAACTAAGGTATTAGAGAGATCTTCACTGTTGATCGTTAGATATAATATGTAGTTAATGATGATGAAGGAGATAATGGGCTGTCAACTCCACAGGGTATGTGTGTGTGTTCATGTCAGTGAGTGTGAGGCTGTGTTTGTGTGTGTGGGGGTAAAATGCTGTTTGTGCTTTTTTCCTAGCGGTGCAGTTCAATCAATAATTCTGAACGGCTGTGTTTGTTAAGCTGTCACCAGGCAAACACCATCTGCAGAGTGGGTAGATTTGACTGGCTTGCTTCAGCAAAGCGCTTGTGTGTGCGTGTTAATGTGTGAGTCTGTGCCTTCAACTCTTTTTATTTATCTGATTGCATGTGTTTTTTATTTGTTTCACTTTTAGGTCATTTGGGTCAAAGCAGTTGTGAGAAGGATGAGTATTTATGTGGAAACGGTAAGTGCATTCCACGCTACTGGCGCTGCAATGGTTTTGATGAATGTGGAGACAGTACAGATGAAAGAAGCTGTGCCCCCCAACCCACACCCGCCCGGGCAAATCTGTGTCCACCGGGCACCTTGGAGTGCTCTGACATCCAGTCCACCCGCTGCTTGCCCGTGTCTCTGCGCTGTAATGGAGCTCGAGACTGTCCCGACGGATCGGACGAGGTCCGCTGCCCCGACACTTCCTGTGGAAAACACTTGGTCAACTTTTACGGGACGTTTGCATCGCCTGATTTTTTCCGTCCAAACAGGAGTGGAGGAACAGACCTGCACTGCATGTGGTTCCTGGACACACAAGTACGAAACATGGCAGAAACATTTACTAAAACATAGTCATCTTTAATATATTTAGTTAAGTGCTCACTTAAATCTCTTACAGAGTTCTGCTTGACTTGTTGTTCTGCTTCAGGACCCGAAGCCTCTGGTGCTGCAGGTGGATCTACAGCTGGGTGTGGGAGACTCTGTGCGTGTTTATGACGGGTTGGGAGAGCGTGCAGAACGTCTTCTGCAGAGTCTCTCTCACCATAATAACCACAGACGAGCCCTGCTGGAGTCCTCGAAGGGACAGATGAGCGTGTTCTACCACGCTAAACCTCACAGCCCTGGACACGGCTTTAATGCCACTTATCAGGTCTCTCATTTACACTCTGTAATATTAGTCATCATTGTTTCTGGTCTGCTTAATCATTTTTAAGCAGTCTGCACTGCCAAAAAATGGCTGTTAATGAATAAGAAATAAGTAATACATTCAGTGAGGTGTATGCTCAAACAAGTAAAATCTGCCAATGAAACAAGACAAAAACACTGTGTGTCTGAGTACAGGTCTGCACATTCTTGCCCTTGAAAAACAAGGTTTAATATACAATTTTACTTCTCAGCTTCTTTTAATGGCTAAACGAGGTAACTGATTAATAAAACTGATTAATAATAGGACTTTCTTGCTGTGTGTTTATATTGTTTAAGCTCTGACTGATATACTTATATGATATTTATGTTACTTTATGCTCTTTAATCTCTCTCTCCTCCCTCACTCTCTCTCTCTCTCTCTCTCTCTCTCTCTCTCTCTCTCTCTCTCTCTCTCTCTCTGCAGGTTAAAGGGTATTGCTTTCCAGGCGAGCATCCATGTGGCACAGATGAGGGCTGTTACTCCGAGCTGCAGCACTGTGATGGCTACTGGCACTGCCCTGGAGGGCGAGATGAGGAGGATTGCCCACTCTGCCAGTCGGGCGAGTATCCATGCGAGGGTGGTAGTGGGGTGTGTTACCCGGCCTCTGAGAGGTGTAACAACCAGAAGAAGTGCCCAGATGGCTCAGATGAGAAAAACTGCTACGACTGTCAGCCCGGAAACTTCCACTGCGGAACAAACTTGTGCATCTTTGAGACGTGGCGGTGTGACGGGCAGGAGGACTGTCTCGATGGCAGTGATGAGAGAGACTGTCTGGCCTCTGTGCCCAGGAAGGTGATCACGGCAGCTCTGATTGGCAGTCTGGTCTGTGGGCTGCTGCTTGTCATTGCACTGGGTTGTGCCTTTAAACTCTACTCGCTCAGGACCAGGGAGTACAGGTGAGTTCATTTCATATAAACATACACACACACACATATATAATATACATATACGTGTATTACTACAAGCTACAAAGCACAAGTTGGTTCCAAATATACATAATATACATATACGTGTATTACTACAAGCTACAAAGCACAAGTTGGTTCCAAGGTGGAATAGAGAATACATGAGTAGGAGAGGATCAGCCACACTGGATGATTTGATCTTTTAATAATGCCATATATGCTACTCTCGGGAGGGATGCACCGCTTTTCTTTATTTAGCCTTGTAAAGACACAGCAGCACCCAAACTGCCTGCACTTCATCAAACTGACAAGCTGCTGCTGGTTAAGGAGTAGATCCTGGTAGTCCTCAAGAGATGTTTGACTGATTGGGTTGGAGTCTAGTAGTGTCTTTTCTTTTGCTTTTACAAAACATTAGTCATTGTGAAAAGTATATACTGCTCTGTTACTTTTTATTTTATGTCTATTTTTACTGCATTTTTATCTCACTCCCTTTTACTAGAGCTTTTGAAACTCAGATGACCCGACTAGAGGCGGAGTTTGTTCAAAGAGAGGCTCCACCCTCTTATGGTCAACTTATAGCCCAAGGTCTCATACCTCCGGTTGATGACTTCCCAGTGTATAATCCCACACAGGTGTGTGAATTTGAAATTTCACAAGCCTTAAATATTAATGGTTTGCCTCTGAATAACACGTGAGCGTGTTTGCATCCTGTGATAGGGCAAAGATTATGTTCCTGGAAAGTTAAGAATAGTATGAAAGAATATCTGACTGACATATTTTAGTTTGTGAATATTTGTCAAAAAATTATTCTTTTAGGCATCTGTTCTGCAGAATCTCCGTTCAGCCATGCGGAGACAGATTCGGCGGCACTCCTCACGGCGTTCCTCATCTCGACGGCGACTCGGCCGGCTCTGGAACCGTCTGTTCCATCGCGGATCTCGGTTACGAAGTCAGATTCCCCTCCTTACACCTCCTGACCATACACACATGAACACACACATAGTGCTGGGGCTCCACAGCTACAACACAGTTGATGGTAACACTGAGGAGCCACAAGAGGGTGTGGGACAGACTCCGCCTGCCTGTTCAACTGCGGCCCTGGGGTTAGACCTGCAGGCTCACACTGAGGCTATCTGCTCACCTGAGGAAGAGTCTCCACCCTCTCCTTTTTCTCCACCCTCCCCCACCTCACCTTGCTCCACCTCGGATACCTTGGAGGATGAAGATGAAGAAGACGAGGATGACAGATGTTCAGAGATGTCTGGGATAAGAATGAGATCCAAACGTTGCTCTCAAGACTCTTCCCCAAAACATAAAGATGCAGATAGTCCACCTGGACCTCCAGATAGCCCCAAACAAAGCATGAACAGGTCCCGGACCTCCAGACGGCTAGTACAAGAACTGGCTGCAGAGCTTAGAGGGGTCTCCCTCCTACGCTACACCTCTGTGGGTGTGTCGCCTCTTACCTCTCCCGAGTCACCAACATCCTCCAGTGGTCGATCTGATGAGCAGAGAGGCCTTAATACACTCAGAAAACCAAATACAGGCACAAACACAGACTCGCTCACAGATGTGTGCTTAAGCCCCATACACAACCCTTTAGGGGACACCAGGAAATCATCAGAAACAGAAGATGTGCCAGGTGATTGTGTCAGGCTCTGCAGACGCTCAACCAACGAGGAAGAGATTGATGAGATTCTGTTAGTGCACTGAGAAGCCTTTACCATCCTATTTTGATTCTGTGCCAACACACAGAGCCTTACCAGGTTCAATGAACAGCCTTCCATCAACAGTCAAAGAGTTTCAAGCCAAATATTTATTTTTTATGCTCTGTCATAGTAGAACATGTAGGACTAGATCTCAGCTGAGATAATCTTAAAGTTCAGCTCCAAAATTCCATAGAAAAAAAACTCAGAATGTGAAAGAATAAGGCAAAGGTAATATTGTATGTTTTACTAGGACTGAGCATAAATACTTCCCCTATGAATATCATTATAACAGAGAATTTTGCCTGCCTGTATCTCTGCCTCTTATCAGTAACATTTTGTTATAATCTACACAAGCTCTGAGTAAAGAGACTCACGCCTTACAAGAGACTGACCATGAAACCTGTTGAGTGAAATACTTCTGAACTCATTTTTATCAGAACACTTTCCTTAGCCAGTCAGTTGACTTAGTTGCTACACACACTCAGATTCTGAATGATTAACAGTTGTGCTCTACTGCTTTACATTTTTTTATTTGAAGGTCTCCTAAAATATGTTTTTTTATACCCTCAGAAAATACATTTTTCAGGGTTGTTTGTTGAAATTCAGTTTGAATGACAGGCTATAAGATCATGGCTGGTTCACCATAGACATAAAATGAATGCAGATGCTTTTTGATACCCTTTTGGTTATCCACGCAAAAGTCAGTCTTAAAGAAAGCAGAACTCAGGGAATGTATAATGGATTATAAGAGAGAACCAGTTAACTTGGACTTTCTTGCTAACTGCTGTATTGTGTATGTGTGATGTGCTGCTGCCTCAGTTCTCAAGCCATCAGGATCTTCACTGAAAAGTGGGAAAATGTCAAGCTCAAAATATCAGCTCACATCATTTTCAACATCACATGGAACAGCTGTTGTCTTTAACTGTTTTTTTTATCAGCTAAGTTACATTTACACATTTGCCATTTGATGGACTTGTTTGCCAGTAAGATTATGTTCACTTGTGCTTGAATGTTGGAATGTTCTGTGTTACTACTTAAAATATAGTGCCACATACATCATGCTGCTTTTGCAAACTTGATTCTGGTCCTAGCACAGAAATCAGAGCCAGAAGAACTTAAAACAGAAGACAGTCTGTTCTTTTGCGGTAAAATGGCAGAGTGCCTATTATTCCATATCTCTTCATCCATCATAAGCCTAATGCAACATCTCTACTCTGATCCCATAGGCTCAAGAATTTTGCCCCTTCAGAGTTTATAGAATTACAAAAGGTATTTTAATACACCATGAAGGGTTCAGATTCAACACATTTAAAAATCATGCACTTCCTACTTTTCATGTTGTTGACAGTAGGTTCAATTGAAATGAAGATTAAAGTACTAAAGTGTAAATACTTTTAAAAGTGCTAAAATACTGAGCAAAATTGTACTGAAATGTACTGTTTGTGTTTGATCTTATCAAAAGAAGTATTGAATTATTACAGTATCCTATTAGCAGTAAAGTTTAAATATTCGTGTGCTTCAGAATGTCACTGGCCAGATCAAAGGCTCATTTTTAAAAAGCAAAAACAGAGATTTTTAGAAAAGAATGTAGTTTTCAAAATACCTTATCAAAAAAAAAATAATAAAAGCCTAGACTTAAATGGATTTGCCTGGATTTTAAAACAGTGTCATTATTTGTGTAAGTAAACTGACTAATCCAGCAGAGAAAACAGATTAACATAAACACCATAAAGGGAGACCTTTGGATTATTTGGCCAACTGATAGAAGCTCTAAAACAAGATCATTTTGCCTTTAACACCATTTGTAAATATGTTTATACATATTTGACAATTGTTTCTTATCTGATTTAGTTGTATATTGTGGTAAAAGTCAAAGTTGCTACATGGTTACTGTTTTTGATGGGTTTAAATTGCTGAAGGACGCCATTGCATAACCTTTTGTTTACTGCATTAAACACATATTTTTTCATTAATTGATCAAACTAACATATTGTTGTCTGGATGAATTGCAGTTCATGCCTAAACATCTGCCCTGAAAACTGAGAGTAATCCTATAGACTAGGTTCCTCTCATTGACACACACACAACACACATACAGTAACACAAGTATCAATTACCTTTTTTTCAGAATTAAATTTAATGTGCTAATATTGTTACTGATAAACCCCTTTAACATTTGTTTTTACAAAACACAAGTATATCAGCATACATATCTATAGTGCATACATTATGGAACATATGTATACATAACACATATGCCTCACACTTCACTAACTTCAGGAATGCAATCTCACAATGAATCCCTGATGTATTTGAACCTTTATGCAATATTTACATTAAGATTTCACTGTACTGTGCTTTTCAATAACTTGCCTAGCTGCTGTAGACAGTGACGACATAAACACTGCTAGGCTAACAGATATGTTAAAGTTAGACCTTGCATCACTGAAAGACATTGAGCTGGACCCATGAAACGGAAAAGGCACGGGAGGGCTAACACGCACCAGAAGAGGGCGCTCAAGTGACTTTCAAGTGAAAGTGCCTTTAATCAACTGTTTAAAAGGTCTTTCTGTAAGGTTCTGTCACAAAAAGATACATTTGGATTCTTATCACAACATGCTGGAAGGGCTTGAAGTTTAAAATGAAGAGACATATATAATTACTGTTCCCACATCATGCAAAAAAAGGCACCTGTATAAAGAGACAAATGTCTTGGTTATCTAAATTCATTAGTGGATGGGGGATCTCTCGTTGCATACAAAAGTTTTAACTGTCTGCCAAAGACAGTCTTTTAAACTTTCAAGCACCTTGTGGACACTGTTATTTATTAAAATGAAGAATGTACCTGGAACAATAAGTCATGCCATGATTCCTATCATTAGGTGGCAGCAGTGATTGGCAGTGCTAAAAGTGCTGGGGCGGAGCCTCTGTTAGACAGTGGCAGGAGTGGCAGATGCTTTTTAAAGAAGCATGGCAATAAGTATATTGTGCAATCCTCTGTCAGTATAAGAGGTAAATATTTGCTAAAAATATTGTGACTACAATAAGTTGCCTACACATAAATAGACTAGTCTTGCATAGAATGTTGAGCATAGCTATATATTATTTTTTGCTTGAGAGAGTAAGTAAATATTACGAGGACTAGGTCACATGTCCCTTTCACTCACTTAAAGGGTCTTTAGAGGGCTAATTAAAAGTCTACTAATATTAAACAGGGATATCTTGTAAGGCACATAAGAATAAACAAACAGTTCTTAAAACAGTTCTTAAAACTCCCAGAGAAAACAAAGAGGGCACAGGAATTAGCTTCCAGAAAGAAAGGGTGACGTCCAAACAGATATGTGGAGGGAGAACAATTACAAGTAAGAAATGTAATGTCTGTTTCTTCTGCTGTAATGGTTCTTAGAGTTCTTAAAGGACATTCTTGGGAGCATCTCCTCACATACAGCATCAGACTGGGAAAACACTCAAGAATGCATACAAAACAGATCTTTGCTGTTCCAAACAGGAATGCAAGATCTCTGGTGATGCTCACAGGTCAGATTTGTCAGTTTTCTCTGTAAGGGGCTGTATTTCAGAAGGATCATCCTGTGGGAAAACAACATAACACACCTTCTGCCCCAGATATGTCACTCTCTCTGAAACACAAGCATATTTGCAGATGTGAGACAAAACAGTGATACAAATGGAATTAAAAGTAGCTTTCACGTCTTTTACTCACCCACAGCAGTGTAAATCCACTGTGGCTTGTTCTTCCATTGCACTCCAATGAAGTAGATGGGGACTCCAGTCAGCATGATCACCAGCCCCATACCACACACCACTGGCTCAGAGTACAAACTGAAGCCCAGTAACACCGCCCAGAACACTAGATAACTGCACGGCACCAGCAGGTTTACCTGGAACAGAAAGAAAGAGGACAACCAAGTCAATAAAACCAAAACACTTTCCACACATTAACTTTAACCCTCTTAAAGAATCTTTCTGTAGAATTTTAATTCTAAGTCGAGTACCTTAATTGGTCTGACTAGTTTAGGTTTCTTCCATCTGTAGTACAGCAACCCAGCTATAGTGACTCCATATGAGAGGTAGTTTATGAAAGACACGTAGTTTATCAGGTTGTGCGTGTCACCGATGCACAGGATCAATATGGTGGCTGAACACTATAGAAAATGTTAGAGAAAACGTTTCCTGTGTTGTTAATTAAAAGCAGTATTGTGTTATGAATGTAAGCTGCGTCTGCTAATATCTTCTCTCTCTTACACAGACAAGCAGGGCAGGGATTGGTGTGCAGCTCTTCACGTGAATCATAGCCAGCAGGTAGGGCAGGTGACCCTCTCGGGCTCCTGAGAAACACAACCTGTGGACAGTAAAGAAGTAAATCTTAAAAGTTTTAATACAATGGCTGTGTCAGTTCTGCTTAACAGTGCTCAGATGTTTCTTTACCTGGAGGACGTGAACAGGTATCCATTAATCCCTCCAAAAGTGGACAGAGCTACAGAAATGGGCATCATCCAGGAGAACATTCCCAGTAACTTCTCTCCAAATGTCTGCAATACAGTTCACAAAATAAGTGGTGAGTCTCAATATTTAAACTGACACAAAGCTACCAGAACCTGGAAGAGGTCAGAGGTCACTCACCACAGCGACTGCATTAGAGTCCAACAGCTCTTGAGGGGTCATGGAGGAGAAGTATGCAATGTTGGTAAGAGTATAGACAAGCGTCACCAGAGGTATGGAAACATAGATTGCACGTGGAAGATTCCTATGAAAACGCAACAGAAATCATATCATCTGTGCTGTGTGAGGGCTATGCTGATTTTCCTCTTTAGCTGCTTTGTATGTTTTGAGAAACAAAGACTTACTTTCGAGGTTCAACGACCTCTTCAGTGACGTAATTCAGGAAGTTCCATCCACTGTAGGCAAAAGAGGCCTGCAAGAAGGCCAGAGCAATCTGCCCCACTGACGGATCCTTTATAAACTTAAATGCTGCCTGTGGTTCCAAAGCATCATAATGTCCTAGAGATACAGAGTGAGTTTAAAGGGTTATAGTTATACTGTAGATTGTGTGTGTGTGTGTGTGTGTATATGGCCTATTTACACAAGATAAAAGTTTAAATCACAGTGTTTCAGTAGCGTGTGGAATCGATTAGCAATCTGTTCACATTTATCCTCTTACTCTAATGTCATTAATTTGATTTTATTATTCCGGGAGACAGCCACAACCTCCAAAAAGCCTTTCTTCTGTCACTGAAGTGTAAAACAGCTCTCACGCACTGCTCAGCTCTCTCATTTACTCAATACTTTCCTTTGTCAGTTCAAGGAGGCCCTCCAGACAAACATGCTTCCCAGAGAAAAAAATAAAAATCTGCCCATAACATTTTACTGCCATTACAAAACATGGAACACTTTTCAGCCTATCACATCACTGCACTATTGTAATATTGCTCACTTATGTAACCATATGTCAGATAAAGCTGTAGTTTCTGTAGTTTATCATATTAACCAACCTGAAGTTCATTCTAGCCATTTCATTCTAGTGTTTGAACTAATTGGATTAATAAAAAACTGAGGTGGTGACAAGGAATTATGTAAAGATCACTGGTTCAAGCACCCCGGCAGTAAATGAAAAGTAAATCACTTTTAATGAGAAAGCATCTGTTAAATAAGTCATACAACAAAACCTACCACTGGATGTCACTATCAGTAACAGTATCAGTAAATTAACTGAACAGGGATAAGCCAAATGCTTAATAAATTATTTCAGTAGTCTGTCTCAAATTATGGCTGTTTACTTTTGTTCTTTAGGCAATAAGATACTGGACTGTTTTGGGGCCGAAGTAACTTGCTTTAATGTGCTGAGAGTTCTTGATGATTCAAGTGAGAGAATTGCTCTCTCTCTCTCTCTCTCTCTCTCTGTTATATCTATCTATCTCTCTTTACATTTGTGATTCAAAGACTTTAACACGTTTGACAATGACAAAGGCTGCCCACTAAAAGTCATGATAAAAGTACTTGTTTCCAAGTATGTTTTGTATTGTGTATATCAGTAGCTGGGAACTGTTTGTTTAGCAACGTGTTATGTTATCTGCATTACAGCTTGGCCTATCAGCTTGGTGAAGAAAAACAATATAGCATAGAACTGTGATATCACATAAATAATAATGTGCTGTACATTTAAAGGCTTTCTGATGTTTTGGTACTTAATATTGAATTGCTTTTTCTTTTGAGAGAATAGAACGTATCATGTAATTTGATTTATAGTTTGCTTGCAGCGTCATTAATGCAGCGTCAACAATCACACACACAGAATAACACACACAGGTTTTCCTCATATTTGTCAGGTTTTGCTGACTTTTGGGTACAAATTTGGCAACCCACACACACAGATACCTTTGGCAATCTGAACCATTCCCACTACTATGATGAGAACCAGGGCCAGCAGCTTCCCCACAGTGAAGATATCCTGGATTCGTGTTCCCCAGCGGACGCTAGAGCAGTTCACCCAAGTCAGAAACACTGTGAACACACACACCATTACACAGTGAATCAGATTCATTCACATAGTGCCAAACTCACAAACACTCATAACAAGCATTTTCTTAAATTATTATCTAAAAGCACACAGATCTAGAGAAGATACACTGATTTTCCATTGGACATCATTATAAATTACATACTGTTATGTATTAGGAAACATTGTCTCAGCTTGTCTTTCCATCCCTCTCTTTTTCTTGTCATATGTCTTATCAAAGAGGTGCTTCACAAGTTTCATGGGGAATAAATTAGGTCTTGGCACAGTAATTGAATCAGGATGGTTTTGTTGGCAGCACAGCAGAGTGCAAATTGGTCACATGGTCCATATTGACCAGTCTACAGATTATATGTAGCATATTTCACAGCTACAGGGAAATACACTGAGCCATTCATTCCAAACCTCCATTACTTGGGGCTCCTACTGCACTGCAGGAAGTGAATGAGTGCAGAGAAACACAGACTTTATCTTTGAGACTTACAGACTTCACAGTCACATATATTGAATGGACTAAGAAAGTAAGAAAAAGAGCTGCTCTGTTGTCCAGGTTTTCTCTACAAACAGTAGCTTTAATATATTCCACCCTTAAATAGCTAAAACCACAGATCACACTTTGACACTGTATATAGGCAGAAATACAGACATTATACAGCACTGCTCATCTGTACATCTGCATTTGAGTTACACGGTGGCTTCTGTATTAAGGCACATTGTGTAGGATCTCCGGTGTAGATCCGGTACACTGAGGTCCGTCTCCAGGGCTTGATGACACAGTATACCCAGGCATGTCGAGGGAGACACTGGGCAAACGGGAGAGGGGTTACCCCCACTCATCCATCAATGGCCGGAATTACCCGCCCACACACGCAAACACATGCAGGGCATTTGTCAGACCACCCCAGACAAACAGCTTCCGATGCCTCAAAACAAAACAGGGCCCAAACGCCAGCTGAATTTTTGGCAGGAGTAAATGGTCGACTAGAGTAGCTCAGAGGCTTCAAACCAACAAAACATCTAACCTGCTCAGATCCATCCACTCAGCTGATCCTGGGCTCCATGCACACCACCTGTTAGCTTCATGTCTTTATGGCCATAGTGCTGTGAATCTTTCTTCAGAATATACTATGTCTATATACAGTATATATTATGTTAATATATTACTGTTCTGCTAATAGGTCAGAAGATAAGAGTGCTCATAAATGTTTTTGACCTCTCAAGAGAAAGTGCAATGGCTCAGATACAAATTTGCCTCCAGCTGAGACCTACAGTGTTAGGAACTACTATGCAATACTGTTAATGCAATTCAGTAAAGAATCTTTTAAGAATACACAAAACAAGTATGAACATAAGCAATTATCACTAAACCTACATAAAACAACAAAGTATGTTTGCAGAACAATGATGTATATTCTGCATGGGCAAACATTGGTTTTTAGGTCAAGGTGATTAAAGTAGCGTGGAGATTAAAGCCAGTGTGTTTCAGTGGTTTTACCATGAGTAAGAAGTAAAATAACAGCAGCATACTGCCTCAAGTGGCCAACTGCATAGATGTTCATGACACTATGTTTGATAAATTAAATATAGACTATTAGCAATAATAATGATCAGAACAATCAATTCTTCTGAAGTAATATAGTTTATTATCCTAACTGCAGGCTGTTTACTGTTGCCAGGCAATGTATTAACTTGGTGCATCAATATAAAATTCACAGTCACAGGTGTGCATTTTACCTTTTTTTAAGCTGTTTTAAACACTTATCCCATTAGAATTCAGAGTCTGCACCATCTTTGAAAACACTAAATTTAAGAACACTACAGTGTTTGCCATTAGCTTTGTTTCTTCTTGTTTTGGCCTTAACGGATCTGACTCCAGCTCCTTCTGTTTTTGTATCACAGTGCAAAAGTGAGAAAGGTTGGCCAAATGAAGTTAAATGAACACAAAGCTAATGAGAGGAGAATTCTAATGAAGTGCTAACAGCCGTTAAATCAGCCAAAATACAACCACTCACTCTAAACCCTAAATGGGACGTCCCTCTGCAGCTAATTGACCGATAAAGCCAACAAAAGACGCACTAAATACAGAAAAATGTGCAAAACACTACAACTCTCCACAGCCTGAAATAAGTTTACCAAAGTTACAGAGGGCAAACCTAACCGTATTATTTATAAGACAAGTACATCAAACACAAATGCCAGAATAGAAATTCTCTCACTACTGACGTAAGTAAATAGTGATATTTCTCATGATTGTTGTAGATTAACTTAAAAGTTTTAAATTATTTTGGTAGACAACTCCAAAATCTGTTTTACTATCCTTACAAAACATTTAAATATTTTTGAGTAGTTGGACCAGAAAGTGAAGGGCAAGTAGCCAAAAAGTGGCCAGCACATATGGGGACCCCTTCAAGACTGTTGAAACGTAGGTGGCCCCTAATGAAGCTGTGTGAGATAGCTTAGTTTGCAAAACTATAATCTAAGCAAAAGAGGGATACTTTGAAAAAGCTAAAATAAAATACACTTCTGATTAATTTTGATGTATTTCTTATTTTGTTGTTATTGTTTAAATTATAAACGTGGCAGATTTGACAGATTTTGTATCTTTTATTTAATTTATTTCCTTTTTTTGTAAACATTTTCTAGATGATAACTGTAGCTCAATTGGTAAAGTGTTAGCAGCACACAAGTCATGGGTTACATTTCCAGGAAATATACATGCTGTTAAAATGTATATTACTGCTATTCAGAGACACATGTTGTTGGCCATTTCATCAAAAGAAATTAAGCTGAGCACAAAGATGATGATTCGCCTGACCAGGTGTCTTTCTGTGTGTGGGCTTAGACTCCAATTGGAAAGTAATCAGTTGTTACATTTTGCTTTGTTGTTGTATTATGCAGGTTGGTTGGAAGACACTTGCCAAAACTCTGTGTGTTTGTTTGTAATCTGACTGCAGCAGGTCGAACTTGTGACATTCATTCAGAACATTCAGAAGGAGGGGGCAAATGTAACACACACGGTGCATTACAGAGAAATTCTCACACAGACAAGAACACAATCTTACAAATAAACAGAGGTTCATACAACAGGTATGAAAACATTGTTCAGTGCTGTATCCAGCGAGACGTTAAGGCTGAAAGTCTGTATCTCTTTTAAACTACACCACAGTGGAGATTTGTGAAAACAGACATGCACAAGAACAGGAATGTAAACACCTGTAAAATCACTGAAACTTTATAATAAAATGGACATGTTTTGTTGTGTGTGAGTGTGTGTGAGTTCCAGTATGGCAGTGTGTTTAGAGATGAAGGGACTTGGGTATTATTTTGTGAAGTGTGTAAGGACCTTCAAGTAAGTCACTAAGCGTATAAATTGGTCTGTAGTTTGTAGAATGTTGTAACTGGCAAGAAAACAAGCTTTGCTGTTTTTCCTTCAAATCTTAGCGTGTCTTACACATTCTAAAGTGTTATTAAAAGATCATAATTCAGTACCCATTCAATAGTTTTAATGGTGTTTAAGCGCCATTCACAAAGCCCCGCCTCCATGCCCCTTTTGGCCGAGTGTGTTGAGGTAACTGGGGCAACCCCAAACAATACACAATACAGAGGCCACGCCCACATGTTCAGACGGCTCAAAGCCTGGTACCATTATGGAGTCTGACGCTACGCAGCACGAGTGTCAGGTGCCTTTACACCATGACATTGATACCAACCCCACCCTGCTATCCAGGCCCAAATAAATATGTTCACCTTCAAGAAAAGTCACTCTGTGTGCATTTCGGTATTAAGTGGTTTACAATACATACATGAGGTGTCTTCTACTAAATAGAGCCACTGGCCCTCATCATCCTGCCATTTGCAGTGTGACTATATCACAGCGTTAGCTGGATGTTCTTCAGGATGGATTGTGGATTCCGCTGCCAAAAATAGGATAGATGCCGTAACCCAGCGTGCACTGTCATAAGGGCCGCCTCACATTGACACACCCCTAATACTCCTTCCTAAGAGGCCCCAATCCAGATCTAACAGGCCCAAACCAGCTGAGTCACATTGCTGTACAGAAACAAATACACATGCGCATTTTACTGGTGTCGACACAGCTGGTTCAACCTCACTATGCCAAAAATATCCAACCATGCGTCAATCAGGGTGGGGGACTAAGATAAAGATTATGTCTGACCTGAAGTGGTATATACAGAGGAAAGAGAGAAAGACAGAGAGAACAACTGGGAAAAAAAACAGAATGTTATAAAGAAGTTATAGTTCTTGACTCCTCTTGAATGTGTATGTTACATATGTATTTACAATTTATACGTAAGCGGTCGCGATTGCAAATTACCAAATTATTAAGTGCTGAACTGGGGATGTTGATCACAGCCTCATTTATAGGCTTGCTGGTGTATGTTGTACTCACAGACACATGTGGTTGACAGGAGCCGGGTGGCGATGTATGGAGGGAGGCAGTTTGGGAAGGCGGGCTGCAGCACATAGTTAGAGAAGGTGAGCGCGATCACAGCCAGAGTTGTTGGGTACATGATCAACACTGCGCTCCAGAGCAGCAAGAACCTGTGAATGCACAAAAACACTTACCTGAACACACATCTTTATTAACATAATTACAGCTTTATGCACACGGCTTTATTCAAATAAGAGGTGAAAAAAATGAGTAGTGTTTGTGTTCCAACTGAACGAACAAGTAAACACATGTGAATCTCCCTGGGGTGAAGAACCATTGAGTGTGTGTGATGTCTACATTGGAACACACTGGAGTGTAACAGCAGACTTACCCCACCAGTCCTCCAAAGATCTCTGTCACATAAGAGTAGTCTCCACCTGATTTGGGGATGGTGACGCCCAGTTCAGCATAGCAAAGAGAACCCAAGGCACAGATACCTCCCCCGAGAACCCACACAATTAGAGAGAACCCCACACTGCCTGCATGCTCTAGAACCCCCTTTGGAGAGATGAAGATCCCTGATCCAATGATGTTGCCTGATAAAAAAAAAGAAACAGCAATGGGTTGGTAAGTCTCCACACAGTGTTCAAACAACCTACAATAAAGCAAATTATTTGGGTGAAATATTTTTTTCAGGTTTTATGACAGTATGAGATCTCTACCTCAGAACTTGTTTGCTAGGTTTTGTGTATTATAAACGAGTGTAGACACTGAGCAGCTGGTTGACAACTGCACGGTTTAGAGTATTTGAAATACTTATTCTTAATTTTAAACTGCACTACATGCTTTAAGAATTAACATTTTGATCTAACTGGGAGGGAAATTATCTTATTTTTATGCGACCCACTGTGATTTATCCTCCCAGCTGTCTAAACGCTGCTCACATTCCTGCAGGACAGAATGATAAATAACATCAACAATGTTGGATCAACATCAACTGTAAAACCTAGTTTAGAGTTTCAGCATTCACTAAAAGGTAAATGTTCTTCTTCAGTGGAGATTTTTCAGATGGATTTTTTGCTCTAAACTGCCCTGAGCATGTTCAGTGTGTGAGTGATTATGCCTCCAGAAACTTAAACAAAAGAGGGTCTATTATAGAAGCCCCAGTAACAGTTATGGTTTGAAGCATTATGTAATACAGTTCTTGTGGAGTTGTCTTGTTTGCTGTTGTTAAAATGAATTTGGTAGAGTTGGAGCGGCAGTGAATGTTTGCACCCTAAGTTTTAGATCATTTTGCATAGAAGGAGAGCCAATGAAAGCAAACCCTGCAGAATACAGTTCATGGGACCGCACTACAGCACACTTGGCTTGGACTGGTCCTAGATCAGTGCAAAATTATGTCCAGTCATTTTTGGCCATTTTGAGATTATTGGAATCAGATGATGAAAATGTCTGCTTGGCTGCGTAGCAGAAATATTATATTCTTTAATATCTCCCTTGTAAATTGTATTTTGCATTTATATATATATATATATATACATACATATATATATATATATATATACATATACAAAAGAGAGAGAGTAAACAACTGAGGTATGTTCAGTATGAACAGGGTGTATGTTCACAGTTTGCAGAGTGTGTTCACAACTCACTACTCCAAAGTGTGCACCAACTAGATGGGTTATGCAGAGAAAAAATTGGGTCATCGTACTTTACTTTAGTGGTCAGGCAAATCATCATTAAGTAGTTCATCTGTGTGTGGGAAATCCCCCAGATAATCTGCAATTCTACACTACACTGTTTAAAAACAAATGAGTTGACCTTAAAATGAAAATCAAGTCATTATTTACTCACCCTCAATATTCTGTCCAAACTTTTGTAAATGTGCTGAAGTAAATGTGCTATCAATCACTGATAACCTCCTTATTCAACAGAATTGGAAGAGCATGGTGCTTAAAACACCAAGTCTGTGGATTCAGTTCAAACAAACACTAGTAAAATGCATGTAAAATTTAAATTATTTTAGATGAAAATGCCTGCCAAATGCATAAATGTAAATAGACAACAAAACTTGTTTAGACTACAACACAAAAGGATAGCAAATATCCTGATGTGTAACAGCAGTCGCTATCTCTAATGTTTGCATGAGAAGAAGATTAGGCCTGTTTCTCACACAGAAGCCATTGTGTGGCTCTAGAATACTTGGCAACAACAACACAGGAATTTACAGCTACACCTGTATGATGATCTTCAACAGGGAAACAAAAATCCTGAACCACTGTCTGCTAGTTCTGACCTCTCGATCTCAACCAAATTACAGCCATGAGTTTTATGGTAAAAGACCAAGGCCGCACCTAACAGTCCCTACTGATTTTAAACTATTATTAAATCTTACATTTCATTACTAAAGTTTTTATTAATAAAATTCTGCACTGAAAAAGAGAAACATTGTATGTGTCCATATCTCTGTAATGTAAATCTAGGCAGATCTGCATATGGCTGTTCTATCTTGCAATACATACATGATCATGTATCAGATGGTGATCAGCTGTTTAATGAAGTCATAACTATTTCACAACTAACCTTTTAACTAATCAACTAACCAATCTGTTAGGTTTACTGCAGGCACAGAGACATGCTTGTTCAGTAGTATTACAGTATCTATTGCTGCATGTCTGAACTGTTCCTTCTTTTACTATGTGTTCCACTGTCTTAAGTAGTAATGTTTAATATTGTATATTATATAAAGCATTAATATATACTGTACTGTAGGACTGGTATACGGCTTTAGGGAGGATAGACAAATATCACAGGCATGGTGGGAATCATCACTGGTCAGCTGAACAATAACAAAAGTATGATCGTTATTTGAATATCAAAACTATCTGCAAGAAAAACACACAGTGGCACAACAAAACAACCAAGGTCATCAACTCCAATAACTGGTGAACAGTGAAAATATTTTGAGGTGAAAAACGGCTGAGACAAATATCTGAGGAGGATTATCTGGCACACAAATACTTTTTTTTTAATAAATTTAAAACAGAAAATTTTTAAATTTAAAAACAGATTGGCCAAAAAAATTTTTTAGCATGCTTTAAATGCATGCAAAAGTTACACATAGGAAAATATATTTTTTGCTTGTTTTATTTTTGTCGCACTGTATATATCACATCAATATTACAGTAAGGATTACAATACAAATACATATATGATATTATAAGCTTGTTGTATATGTGTGTATATTTAATTAAATATGTAATATGCTAGGAGCTAATAAATGCATTTTCCTGTTTATTAATCACATAACGTGACTTGAATAATATACAATAAAGATACAAATACTGCACATAAGTCTATAGGAAAACTTTCAAAGAGCATCAACGGCAGCAAATAGATCTTGCTCATTCACTGTACACTGACGACAGCCTACACATCGGCGTACTTTTATTCTATATTCTTCAATATCTTATATTCTTCTATCATTTCTGTGTTGTACGAAATCGGCTTTGATATGCTATATTGGGGCAATGAGTGTGTAGGAGACGGTGTAGTGAGTCACAGCCACGTAAGCGCGGCGTTGAGTTTCAGCCTGATTCTCTTCCTCATGATGCAATCTGCACTCTGATTAACTGAGTCTCCGGCAAGTACAGTAAGCAGCATGGCAGGACGATATGTGTACAGCCCTGGCTTCTCCAAAAGCCTTGCAACTTACTGTTGTTATCACTTGTACTGTGGCCCTAGTGCACTAAGACAGCCTTGTTTCGTGCCGATATACATTAGGACGTTGGTTATGAAGGTCGCACTGACACCTGGTAACTTTTTAACACTTTATTTCTCAACAGAAACATCTGACATTAACAGCTAAGTTCACACAACAGATGTGGCGATACCATGCAGAATATGAAAAGGCTACTGATTAGTGAAAAGGAGGAAGAGATATAAGAGACTGACTAGGAAACAGAGAGAAACAAAATGCATCATAGCACGTGTTAGCACAGCTATCGATATATATGATCAAATATAAGGACACATCTCACCTATAATTATGGCGCAGGCGCTCAAAAGACCAATTTCTTTTTTAAGTGTCACTCTGTCTTTTGATTCACTTTGGTTTCCTCCAGAATCCAACATCTTCTGTTGCTCCGTTTTCGCGCAGTTCCTCTTGTTCGTTTCAGTCCCATCCATTTGTGCGGCTGTTCAAAAAAACTGCATCTGTATCCGCGCCCGCTCTCATATAGCGAGTTGGTTTGATGCACGGCTCACGCATGCGCAGAGCTCCTGGCAGCCTGCCTCCATACCCAGATCAACAGGTTGGTTTGGCGCGCTGGCACGCACCTGTGCCACCTTAACCACATATAACAACATAAAATGAGCAAGTAAAACCAGCGTTAACAAATATAGCTTTCAAATTCCCCTTGACTGTCAAAGACATCGGTTTTAATGATGTTCACTTTGTTTTTTGATTGTCTTTAACAGTTTTATGATCTTTGCCCCATCTTTTGCCCCTTCATTGTTAACCGTAATTAATATAATAAATAATGCATAACGAATTAGCGTCACACATTAGAACTGGAGTTTAATTTTTGTGTTCCTACAGTGTTTAAAAATGGTTAATATGTGGGTATTGTTGGACCAGGAGGAACTGTTGACCAGTATACAAAGGCTTCCTGCGCACAAGGAAGCTTTCTGCAGAATTCTGAAGGCTCAGTTTCTGTCTGGGCCTGCTAATAATAGCCTGTATTCTGCCCCACCATCACCCCATTCTCTTTATAAATCCCAACAGATTTGGTTTATTGTGGATGTGGCTTGGCTCTCCTCTGAGTACTGAGTTTGTAAGGTGATATGGCTTGCTATGGAGGTAAAATGACAACTAAACAACCAATAATTTCCTTCAGCTGTAGCTTGTAACTCTATCTTGGCTGTCAGGACACAGACTGTGTTTGGCACAGAACAAAGATAAAAGCTTGTTAGCAATGTCTGTCACAAAAGCATGCATAGACACGCAGGTGCACAATGGGAAACATACGGCTTGTGCATCCACCCAAACACATACTTGTCATATATGTGTGTCACTCTGCTGGACAAAAAAAATTACACTGTAAAATAATAATTCCCTGAAAAACATTAATTGTTTCTTCTCATACTGTATGTGTTTCTCTTTCCTGTGCATGACTGTGAATGCTAGGGATGTTTATCAATGTAAATTTTGATCTTTGGTAAACCAATGCCAATGTAGAAATTCAGACATTTTTTAACAAATTTTGGTTGCCGCAAAAGAGGTCATTTTAGATGGAGGAGGCCTACCAAGGAAACCAATGTTTTGTTTAAAATCTGTGTGTGAGAAGACTCAACAAATTGTAAACAAATATATCAGAGCATGTGAAGACATTCGCTCTGAATGACCATTTCATGGAAGTTCCACCCCAATCTTCTGTTTAAAGTGATTTTAAGTTTTCATCAGTATAAATTAAAACACCTAATAAAAGAGCTTTAATAATAATTTAAGTATTAATAATTAAGTATAATTTAAATTCATTAATTAAATGTAGCAATAAAAAAAAACTCTTGATTCAATTTTGTGATGCTCTCTTAGGTGATTATGTCAAAACTTCCATAGTTTTAACAGTTATAATAGATTATAATTTTATTATAGATTTTAAGGTAATAAAAGTGTCATTTGTGTCTTTATTAATATCAGTTTTATCTGCTGAGGACCAACGATTTAAACACATTATGGAAACTCTTATTTCACCGTCATGAAACTGTTTTTTATTAGACATCCTAATTCAATAGCTGTATGTACAGATATGGCTCACTACAGCTCTCACTACTCCTCTTGGCTTTTCCATCCACACTACAGTCTTTTTGGCAGTTTGGAGTAAACATACAGGGCTGTTAAATGGGTGAAACTTCCTGAACTCTAATAGTCTACATTGCCAGTACAGAATGAGTGACTGGTGGACCCAAAGATTTATTCATCAATCACTTTGTCTGTGATGTTCTGGTCTGGTGTGGTCTTTCACAAACAACATTCTCACCCATACTTGTGTCAATACACATAAGCACACATCCACACACACATTAATTATACATTCACAGTTTCTCTGCCAAGCCCCCTTTATCCCCTATTATCATTCTCACACACATCACAAATATAACTCATTCTATTTGTAACAGACGAAAAGGGAATCCTTGAAATTTGACTTTGATCACTTCACTATCCTGAATAGCCTGCCATTATAGATCACAAAACATAATTTGTCCAGAAAGCAACTAAAGTTCTTAGGGTGAGGCCTGTGGCTGCATAGCAACTAAACCAGCCATGAGCACTTTTCTGTTTCCACTGATCTGTGGACAGCATTTATCACTTTCAGACCATTCAGAGCAGGAAAAGCACTGCCACACAATCAGCTTTGTGCCTAGTCGAATAGAGAGGAGAAATGACCGGAAACCTGTTGTTGTAAAAGTCATTCAGGCTCAGAGGAGGAACTCCTCTCTCTAAAAGTAGTCCTGCCTCCCTTACAATAAATTGACAACTCTAACTCACAAATGCCGTGGGGCTGCTGAATATTGTGTAAACCAAAAAAATGTAATTTTACTGTATTCAAAGTTTTGTATTAAATAACATATTACATGTTATATAAATTAGTAGCCATAATTTGACTAGAAAGGCCAGTCAGGTATAGTAAAAAACGTTGTCATTCTTGAGATCGTTTTTTTAGATTCGTCTCTGTCTGTTTTTGTACTTTTAGCTCCATCTAGTGGATTCTAAAATATTAGCACCTAAAAAAGTATGTCGCGTACACCTGACTTCTGACTGAAACTGCAACACTAGGTAAGATGTCTTGTGCATTGTCCAGTGCTTGGCCAGAGATGTATTATATTTATGTTGCTGAGACATCTGTGGATAATAGCCAAGGTTTGTGATGAGGTCTTATTCTAAATTTTAGATTGTTAGTCATAGCTGTCACATTTTGTCTTGTTTTATAGCTCTCTCTCTCTCTCTCTCTCTCTCTCTCTTTCTCTCTCTCTCTCTCTCTCTCTCTCTCTCTCTACAAAGCAGTGTCTGCTTTGTACAGGTAACACTGATATCTTTGAGGATTAGGGCACTCTGCAGATCTGAATGCAGACTGTTTTAAAATTTGCATGCACACATTATTAAATAAACTGCTAAATGTGATGCTACTGAAATACACTCCATAAAGGCAAACATGTTTAAACATGTTTAAACAGCATTTTGAAATGGGATGGTTCTAAAATGTTACTGTAACCTAAAATCGAATAGCATAAACACAAACCCTTGCAGTTATTTTATGTCTGCAAAAGCAAAAACAAAACATGTAGTTTCACAATTTTCACAATAAACCTGAGCAAAACTTTCTGACCAACCGTGTACAGCTGGGTACGCATGAGTAATCAAGATTTGATGGGGCTGGAGTTGTTTCTGTAAAATCATTGCCTTAAATGTCAACATTCTGTCTGACAGCATTGATCCAATTGGCAAAGAGGGAAATCTGTCTACCATGAACCCTAAGAGTATGTGTTCTGTGTCAGTAGTTTTTTTCTATATCCAGGAAAGGGAAAGTCCAAATATATACCCCCAGCCTTTGAGACATTATTAGGTTGTGGGATCAGACATAAAATTACAGCTGGATTTGTAACAGCTGAATAAAGCTCAGAAAAAGTAATAATTCCAGAAATTGACTCCAGACCTGATTTCCCCGGAGCAATAAAATATGTAACAGAAATGTCCCCTTTTCTGTGTGTGTGTGTGTGTGTGTGTGTGTTTATGTGGTCATTTTTGCCTATAATTGTAAAGGCCACAAAAAAATCACACATGTAATGAAATGTCAAAATAGGTGGTGTGTGCTAGTAAAAAAGCTCATAAATATTTTTCTATTTATTAATGTCAGTTGGTTTCTGTAAGGGTCCATCGGTTAGTGTTAGGGGATAGAAAATATCTTCAGCCTGGTATAACAATGTCTAGAAGTCCTCACTAATATAAAGCATGTGAGTGTGATGGAGAGTGACTGCCATAAACTGCCATAAACATCATACTGACATGATTTGTGACTAACCTTGCGTGCTTTAAACACTTTTCTATACATATTCTAGACATCTAGACTTACTCTCATTTATACATACTACCGTCTTTGTACACTAGAGGGCACCTTTAGTCTAAATGAATAGTATCACTACAAAAATTCTTATTTAAATGTTTTTTTGTCATTATTTGTTAATTTAAGTCGACTGTCTACAGACACAGTTTATCAAGTTGTTTAGTGAGTAGTCCTCAAAGACATCCCCACAAACAAGCGAAGACAGACAGACAGACAGACAAACAGACAGACAGACAAACGGATAGATAGATAGATAGATAGATAGATAGATAGATAGATAGATAGATAGATAGATAGATAGACCTGCCGTCACTATCATAAACTTAGCATGTTTAGATGACTACCTAGTTAAACATTTACACATGTTTGAGCTAAATATAGTTATTTTATGCAGCAGGTCATTTAAAGGGGCGTGGAGTGGCGCAGGTAAGCATTGGTAGACTCCACCCACAGAGGGAGTTGCTGTCGTCACGCTTCCGGAGCGAGGCGGGGAAAGTGCTGTGCAAATAGCAAATGCTGCTGGTGGTTGTCAGAGTTTGATCAATTGACCATAGCAGCATCAGTTTTCTAGAACTTACTGCCTGGGACACACGCACCTGTTGAGCTGCAGGGACATCACACAACTACTTTCTGAATTTCATCGAGGCAGTTTGCTTACGGTTGAGTTCAGAAATGACGGACGCTCTTCTTCCCAATAGTGTGAAGACCGATAGACCAGTGCAGAATGGGTACTTCAAAAAGGTAAGAGACTAGACGCAGTTTCGGTGTTTTCTTCATGGTTGGTATCTGACGCTTTGTTACTCACAGACAGAGTTTAATAGTCACGGTGTGTATGCCGTTGTGCTTAAGAGTGTAGCTTTGAATTGTTAGTGTTGTTTTTTATAAACGTATGTACACGTTTAGCAGCATTGCGTGTTCTTGCTTTGTAAGGTTTATGTGACGTCTGCGGGTCACTGCGTGAGCACTGTTGCCACAAATGCCAAGTGAAAGTTTAGGCTGAATATATCACAATTTAACGAATAATGTCTTCTCATTTTAGGATTAAATCACTTTTTTCTTTACTTTATATACCCTAATAAACAATATTCGTAGCTCGTCTAATACTGACTGAAGTTTAAACATCCCTTTCAAAGATAACATGGTAACCAACAAAAGTGCCAACGTGCACCAGCCGTTACAAAGAAATGAAAACGATAGAAAGACACATCGTTTCAGCCCATATTATTTTTAATGGTTTGTCAGAAATGCGATAACACTAACTGGTGTTCATGCAGAATGGTTGCCATGGTAATTTGTTTGATATTGCGTGCACTTTTACCCCCAAAATGTGTAGAAAAACAACCACGAACGTGTCTGATAGCGATAAAAGTACACGTTTATATTTTTGTATTTTGCTATATATTATATATGCATAATGCAGTATACTCAGGAATGTGTGTGACAGGAATTGAGTGAAGTGTGCACTCCTGACAGACTTTGAAGGAAAACCTGTGTCCAGGATGGCAGTTTGAATGGCAGCTGGAGAGGCCCATTGTCCCTGTTGAGCTTACTTCGCTTTGTGTAAAAAGTATCTATCAGATTGTGTGGCTTAGGACCTGATGGTATTAAAGTAAAGGGATGTTAGTGTCAAACTGGACCAGCGCAGAGTTCTGTGATCGCTGTCTGCAGTACCTCCCCAAAATGTTCTTCTGAGTAGACATCTGAGTTTACCGAGTTCATATGGGCAGACATGGTTATAGTACTGCATGATTGGTTGGATTAAATAAAAAGGGAATTGGAAGTCTTTAATGCTGATGAAAGTAGTTGTGTTTGTTTAGTGCATTATTTGTGTCTGATTTCATTTGCTACATTTGTTTTTTTTAAATGAGTGTGGTAGTTGTCTGCATTAAGAAAGAACTCCTAAGGCCGTTACCAGGTGGGGGCTGGTTTAGAATGGTGCTGTGGTTTTGGTCTGGTTCCGCATGAGCTGATCCTGCTTGGGTTGTGGGACGAATTGCAGATTTAGCAAGTTTTTCCAGTTTTCTTCCCATTGACATTGTATCTAGCCATTGACAGTGCAGAGCCAAACCACAAGCGTTAATGAAACGCAGATGCTCCATCTCATGTCTCAGAACAGGAGAAGCTGTTCAGAGCTAAAATATTACTGGAACACTGCTTCTGAGTATCTCACATCACCCACACAGTAAGTGATCAAACAGCAGACAACATACGTTTTAAATCCTTATAAGTTTACTGAAAGACCAATTTTATTTCCCCAACACTAAGATTGAGAGGTTAGACACAGACCCACTTAAAAAAGCAATTGGTTATTTTAGTCTCATATCAGACCAGATGCCATATATAACAGTTGCATAATGTTTAAACCTCCTTTATTATTAAAATGGTGGGATGTTTGTGAGAGCGCTTACACAACTCATTGAAAGTTTCTATTTTCTTTCTCATTAAAGCCCTGGTTTCATTAGGACCTCGCTACTGTTCTGTGTAAAGTATCAGTGCAGGGCCAATTGCTGCCTGATTGGGATTGTAGAATGCCGTTACATTGGCAGCTATTATGGTTCTGCTCCACTAAACGTTGCCCAGGTCAGTGTTCCAGAATGTTCAGAGGTCATTCTGGTTTCCTCTGTCAACTTGTATAACATGAATTCAAAATGAGAAGCTTGTGGAAGGAATTCTGCTGTTGCATCAGTTCGTGGAATCTTCTTTCAGAAAGGAACACATGGTTTCATTGTAAACAATTACTACTCATTATGAAATGTTTGTGTTGTAAATTAGGTCTGACATTAGTACTCTTTTCAGGGTTAAATTCAGTCATAGCAAGCGTACTTGCTGAAATAGACGCTACTTTTTAGCAATCTTATATGGAATGTTTTCTAAGATAAAGGCAGTGAGAGGTTAGCTGTTTTCACCCTCAAGTGGATACCACCCTTCCATAAATCTGTCCTCCTCCCTCCGCTATCAGAAACTCTCAGTGTAGGTGTGTCCGGGTGGGTCATGTTACGTCGTGAACTGCGTGTGACACACCTTAGTGACACAATTAGTTTGATGTGTCAGCTGTCATGTGCTTGTGTGTTTATCATTTGCATACTTATATGTTTTGAATGTTTGCAGCTTGCGATTTATAATAACAGGCAATGAAGTGCCCACTACATAAAGCTCAAGAACCATACAAATTAACATTTACACACTTAGCAGATTGTTATTAAATTGTTAATAAAATCTTTCTTTCTGACTGTTTCTCTGACAGGGCTGTAATCCATTCGCCCAGACGGGTCGCAGTAAGCTGCAGAATCAAAGAGCATCTCTCAACCAGCAGATCATCAAGCAGATGAGGATGAGAGCTGGAGCAGAGAACCTCCTTAAGTGAGTCAAGCACTCTTATGTAATTCATGTGGCCCTCACCCTTACCTCTTATGTCAGCCTATGAGCATTGTGTGGATAAGTTCCCATAGCTCAGTGGGTGAAGCATGGAGCTACTGTAGCAGCGCCACTGTCATGGGTTTGGTTACCAGGAAACACATAATTTAATCAAATGTATGATGCAACAACAAGCTTTGAAAAAAAGACTCTGCCAAAGGCATAAATGCAAATATTTGCAATAAACAGAGACCCAGTATAACCAGCAAATAAAATGTTATGCATAAAAGAGGAACCGTAGTCCTTCACTGATATTTGCCTCTGTTGCACAACACCATGTGACTTAAGTGTCTGGCACTGTACTGTAGAACTTTGGCTCTGGTGGATAATCACTACCCTGTTTTCGAGGAATCCTCTGATCTTTAGGCGGTGAGGTTTCAGTAAGAAGCCCTGGGGCCAACTTGTCAAAGTATTTCACAGTTGTGTGTGTATGATTTTGTGCAGAAGGCAGTGTTTGGCATTCACGGGCTGTCTGATCTGGCAGTCAGGTGTACATTTACGATTCAGGGAAGATTTGGAGTTGAGGACAGACTTGATAAGCATAATGACTACGATGGTTGAGAATGTTAGTAATTTTGTTGCATTTTTTTCAGATGTAATACCTGTGAGGCCCGAGTAGGAGAATACTAAGTAATATAAAAAAAGGAAATGCTGTACAGGCTTAAAAAATAATATACTTAGTTTTATTTGTTGTCTTTGTTTTTAGAAAAGCATGTTCTATGGAATGCATTGAGTATGCGAGACATATTTTGAACATTCTAGCAGTCAGCTGTCAAGTATGGAATGTTGGAACTGGAGAGTAATTGATGGTCAGCCATGTTATGATAGCTGATCCAGACAACAGAGAAAAAAGATCTTTCTATAAGATTGCTATGCAAAAATTCTTTTTACTGTAGCACTATGTGTTACTCAACTGGTGTCCTGTAGCATGTTAAATGTGGCATCAAGTGAATGTAGATTTACAAATAAAAAGTGTAAAACTAAATCAAATTCACACAATGCATAGAATGAGTTTTTTAAAACCATGTAAACTATGTATAACCATGTAAACCAAGGGCATGTATTTTGTTAATCAACAATCTATTAGTAATAGCCAGAGATGTTTTCAGACACCATGCAAATTGTGCAAAGCTGAAGACTGGTTGGTATATTCTGTTCTGATAGATTAGGAAGCTCTGATTGTACTTTGATTTGTAGAACAAAATTTGCCTGATTTGCCACAGGCCCAGTCTGCATCTATAAGATTTGGATCAGGTCTGTTCAAGGAAGTGTTTATATAAGTGAAAGATGAGCCATCGGGGGAACGCTAGTATGTTATAAGCAAACACCCACACTAATACATGTGTGTACTTTTATTAAAGACATCATTAGTAGTTAGTATATCATATGAAGTAGTATATCATTAATATCAGTAGTATCAGTGGTATCAATTTTCTAGAATAGCTGTTGCAGAGTTCTTAAAACACTACACAACTTTGTACTACCATGTGTTTGACCTTCATCCAAAAGCACCAATGTTTTTCCCATACAGTTAGCACACACTGTAACACTGGGCAAACTGGTTGCCATGGGGATGTTAAGTGTGTCTATTGTCTCCATGGTTATGAACGACACACCTGCTGGCTTGGTCTTTGGAGCATAGCCTGTTATTGGCTCTGACGTTAGCGTGGCTCTAAATCAAAATAAAGCAACAAAGGTTAGACAAGTGTTTTGAATAGAAAACCAAAATACAGTCTTTTTTCCTTTGCTCTCTTTAATTTGGCAATATGTTAGAGTGTTAATTAACATGAAGTATGTCAAATCTTGTCATCTAACATTAAATGCATTAAAAAACATATTAAATGTTTTTATAGATATTGAAGTTTGGCCAGCTGAAACTCATTGTAAGGGAAGAGCTGGGTGGGGGAGTTTAAAAAGGGCAGCCGAGCGGATATAAGCCATAAAGCAGTTTGGTGCTTTTAATTATTAATTGTTATTACTTAACAGGTGACAGTTATGGTAGGTACAGTAAGGAGGTAGTGCCTTTTTGGGTGGTGTAGAAATGGCGCTGAGGGATTCTCTCACCTGCCCAACATGTCCACCATGACACGTACAACTGCATGCATACATACAAACACGTCAGCAGAGTCAGTGAAATTAGGGGTTTTAATAAGGTGACAGACACATGCATGTGAAGACAGCCTGAGGATCTCTGTCTTCTGAAATGGTTAAATGAAATTTTATTTGAGTATGTGTTTAATTCCTGATTCATGTTTTATGAAGGCCTGGTATGTATTGAAACAATATACAATATGTGTTCTACACATGTGTCTGAGAGTGTGTCTGTATTTTTAGTGTTATTATTGTGTGTGTGTGTGTGTGTGTGTGTGTGTGTGCAGGTTCTTCTTAGCCTTTTTACTTTCTTTATTTCATTATTTATTGCATTAATTTCATTAAAAAAAATTTCATTAACTGCCTATTCAGCCCATCAGTGTTAGGTATTCAGCAAAGGACAAATATGATTTATTAAAGCTAAAGAATGACAAAATCTGCATTGTGTCATGGGCCTGAGAGAGATTTACTTAAATACAAAGCAATAACATACTTTTTTATTTCCATATTCCATCTTTATATTTATATTTTTCTCATTTGCTCTGTTTTATTTGCATCTAATTATAAAGTAGTGTTGGTCATGTGTATGATTGTAAAAACCACCAGGTGTGTGATTAAAATAGCCCACAGTTTTTCACAGTTAAACCAGGGTTTAATGTTGCCTGTCAAAGTGAGGTCATGGGTCTTAGGTTCAAACTGACCTGGTCACACTAACCTTATCATATTGACAGGAGTTTAAAATATAAGTTTATATATAAGAATATAAGTTTAATATAAGAGATTTTTCTGTGTCTTCTGTATGATGTTTGATTAGACATTTTTCATCTAAATGTCTCTGTACCAGCACATTTCTGTTAGCATATATTTGATCAAGGTTTTATGAGTGTATTGCGCACTCTGTATTGACTCCTGTCATGTACAGAAGAACATTGTGAAATTGGGACTTTGCCACTGTTCTGAGCTGGTTATAAAGTAACCTTTGCTGATTTCTCTCTCTCTCTCTCTCTCTCTCTCTCTCTCTCTCTCTCTGTCACTCAAGGGCAACTTCCAATAATAAGATTCGGGAGCAGGTGATGCTGGAGTTGAGTTACGTCAACTCAGATCTGCAGCTACTCATGGAGCAGCTGGAAGGACTCAACAGTTCTGTGGAGGTTTATCAGAACGTACAGTAAGTACACACAAACACTGAGCTGATTCAGATAAAAAGTCACAGAAAGTATGTGCAGTAAAGATCAAAACATTCTAGAGACAGTATGGGCTGTTACTGCACACATCTAATTAATCTGAACACACAGATCATCCCTCATGTATTACAGTAATATGTGACTTCGTACAGAATGATACAACAGCTGTTGTGTAATGTGTATCAGGGCGGGACCTTAATGGTGACTGCCACAAAAACATTTTTTGTGAGTTTTGGGGAAAATATGTGTAATTCTACCAGATGAATTTAAACGTGATCAAATGGGTTCAAGACAGTTAAAAGTATTATATAACTAGTAGCTAAAAATGTCAAAAAAGTTTTTGTTTCAAATTAAGGTTTTGTATTGGTTTGCTCCTACATAAACAGATGAGAATTTCTGTCAGTTCTTTTGTCTTAGTCAGCTTGATGATTAGCTTAAACATTCCAGCTGTATATTGAAAATATCACACTTAGCTCAGACTGCCGAATTCAAAATGGGTGTCTCTGAATGTGTCACTGAAATTTCCTCTGTTAAAAACGGATTTGCCCTTGTGCTTGAAAAAACTGTAAACATGGCAAGACAGACTTACTGCAAGATCAGGTACAGTTCAGATACATTTACAGAGAGTTTCTCTGTAAGGACAGGACCACAGTAAATTTACAGTGAAAGGTGGGCTCACTTCACATGACTGGTCATACAGGTTTATGTCAAGCTGCTTTAAGTCAGTTTGATTGACAAATTGGAATAAACACCGATTTTAGGTGATTCTGGAGTTCTTTTAGGCTTGCACATCATGAAAGAACATGAGGATTTATTCCTTAGTTTCCTTTAAAGAAGTTAATCCTTTTAGAACTGAGAGATTAGGATACAAAACAAGTTGACAATAGTCTGTATGAGTGATTTTGTACATTTTATATTTAGTCTCACTGTGACTTATCAAATACCACGATTATGGCTAATTATAGCCAGATGATTTGGTATCGTCTCACTGATCAAGCTGAAATATTTCACCTGGTTAAACTAATAGCCTAAGTCATATCTAAGGGTGGGTGGAAAGTCTTTTATCACTGTATGGGTAATTTAATATATGTTACATTATTTTTAAGAAAAGTAATTACATAATCATGCATATCTTTGTGGCTTAAATACATTATTAATATGTTAATATAGATATATATAATTTTTTTTTTTGGTAATACCTCAGAACTGATACAGAGAGTGAATCACAGAGCACATGGACAGAAAAATTATCAAGTGATTCTTGCATAGGAGATGCTGTTTCACCCTAAAATGAAATGACTCGGTGGTCTGATGGCAGTCAGGTAGATTTATGTTTGTGTCCCAGTGCGTGTTTTTTGTAGGGTAATGAGTGTTTCCATTCCTGGCATAGAGTGAGTGTGACTGTATATGTAAGTGTGTTTCCTAGGTTACGGTCAGATTCTTGTCCTCTTTAAATCGTTTTTAAACTCTCATTTGCTTTTTAGACCACTGTGACTGAGCGTGTGTGTGCACACATACATGTGTCTTTGACATGCTTCACCGTCTGCGTGAGAATAGTCGACTCACTCTTGTCTGAGAAAGCTTAGCCATAGTTTCAGTTCAGACCCTGCTTAGCAGAGATTTGCTGGCCTAGTTCTTTATCAGCATTAGCTTTATAACATGCTTATAATAGTTTCAGATTGTTCATCTAGGCCAAGCACTAATGAAAAAGTGTTTTTCTTTTTTTTAA
>JAZGTK010000310.1:39360-91531 GCA_036877625.1 Ambastaia sidthimunki
GTGTGTGTGTGTGTGTGTGTGTGTGTGTGTGTGTGTAGTGACCTCCAATGATGATGAGGACAAACAAGAGAAGGCTCTGTCTCAGCTATATGACACCATGCCAGATGGACAATCCCCTCTCGACATCCTGAAGAATAAGGAGGAGAGACGGAGGATAGGTGAGAGACATATCTGTCCAACACAGCAGAGCAGATTTCATTAAAGCACAAGGATAATGTAGAACAGGTCTTAGTTTCAATAAAAAAAATTAAGTTTAAATTAGGGTTACTTAAATTGAAAAGTCTGTATTTACTAATCATCATGTTGACAAAATAAATATTTAATGATCTTCTGGTTACCCTTTCTAATGCAATTACAGAGAATGGAGAGGCACAAAAAGCCCCTTTAACAGCTGTCCATAAGAATCATATTGTATGGGCTATAGGATCCACTTTACCACACTAAACTGATGTGTTCCTATTGGTTTTACTAGGTAAAGCTCATTTGCAGCGGGCAATCATGGGACACGAGGAGGCAATCCGCACACAGGCTCTCTGTCGACACCTTCAAAAACTAGACATCTTGAAAGACATCTTGCAAGCCAGCCATAAACGCTCGCTTGCCAAGTTTGAACATAATAACAAGGAAGATGAATTCACAGACTACATGGCTGCACCAGATATTATTCGTAAGTCTGAGATAGAGATTAATCCCATGACATAAATGTGTACATTCTTTGAGATGAATGACATCATGTCAAATACTTTGTCACTGAGGTAACAGAATGGTCACATAAAGTTTTTAATCTAATTATCCTGACATGTATTTAGAGTATGTATATATATTTGCACAATGTATTTGGTCAGTATACAATCATGCTTCCATGGTAACCTTCTCAGAACAGAACCTGCATCTTTCAGCAGAGCTCAACAGCAATTACGTAAGTTCAGTTGACAGTGTAAACATGCATTAACGTTCATTTTTTCCCCCACTGTGATAGCTAAGACAGATAAGAAGGCAGAGATGGAGATTCCAGCTGCCACCAAGGTGAAAGTCACAGACTTATTCCAGCGACTGGTATGTGGGCTACTAATTTTACTCAGAAACACCATTTAAGAGGTCTTTTCACAGCACATGAATGCTCTCCCAAATTTGCAACATTCTTTGATAACTATAAAAAGCAAGTATACAGTGAGCATGTGTGTGCTGTTGAACAGACCCATGTTGATTAAGCTGTACACACTGGCCAAGCAGACTACAACCCCAACAATCCAATATACTGCAGCCAGTTGAGCTGGACAGCAAGCTGAATTTTTGAATGTTTTGGACTTTGCTTGGTCAGTGTGTAGAGAATAATGCTCCTTTAACAGTACTAATATAAATAACCCTGGTTTAAACATAAACTTTGGGATGGTATGACATCACAACACATATTCTGAAGCGCAAATCAGCCTTTTCAGTGCTGCTTGCTAACGCAAGTATCACTATTACAGGTGGTCATACTTGGGCTTAGGGGTGTCAACAAACCCCTGACCCCAAGTATTACACCACGGTGTGTGAATGGTCCTGCAATGTTTATGCTGCTATTTTTTTCAGCAACTGATTTTGTTAATATTTAAAGGATTGTCACATATATATATATATATATATATATATATGCACAGTATTGAGAGACTCCTTTTATTTTGGGCTACATTTCTCTAACACACCTACAATAGATTTTACTGAATCTAAAGTGAAATTTACTGAGCTGTTGACTCAATATTATTAGAATTCTAAACCTGGGCAAACATTCTAGAAGCATGGTGACGTGTATTTAGTTCCCTCCAGGTGTGAGGATCAGGGGTCATTCAGGTGAAGGATGCAGAGTTTATGATGTGGTTAGTTTTATGGAGGCATATGTTTGATTTTATCACCTTTAGATGTCTTTAGAAAATTTAAAGAACCACTGCTGGGATCCTGTAGTGGTTGCCATGGTCACTTCTACAGTAAATGGCCCCTTGGTAAAAATGACATTTCCGTAGTACATGGGGAGTCTAGCTTGACAGATATAAGCTTTGCATGTCCTTCATTTAGTTGGCTGACCTTTCTGAGGCTGCATGTGTTATAAACTCTACATTCTTAACATCATTTCTGATAGCAGCTCTTTTCAGTTTTACATAAACCTGCACCAAATAAGCCAATCCATTTGAATATACTGTATAAAGTCAGTGTGCCATGAAGGACAGGACTGGATTTATTGCCAAAGACAACCAGGGTGGCAGAATAAGGTTAAAAACACCCCATGTGTGAGGTCAACCTTGTGCAGAAAAACATATTTGCATTTGGCAGGCAACACATTGCTGTATTATGAGTTGCTATAGTGATGGCTGTTATACTTGTGTAGGGGCCTTTGTCAGTGTTCTCAGCAAAGCAGAGATGGACAGCTCCTCGTACCATCAGGCTGAGACTGCAGGACAGAGACTTTGGATTCACTCTGAAGGGAGACCCGCCTGTTCAGATACAGTCACTCGATCCGCTTTGCCCTGCAGCAGTGAGTGTTCACACACAAACAAGAGACCGAAATTTACCAGAGTTAAAAATCCACCAGATACCCAAAATACAATGTTATCATATTAAAGAAAAACTCATTTTTGAGATTAAATATAATATATAAGTAAAATTTAATTTTAACATTTGATTACATTTGATACATTTTAACAAGGTTTGTTAAATTTCAATGGGTGCTGCCTGACTGTCACAGAAGATTTTTTTTTGTATCTTTGATTCTTAATAATAATGCTGCCTTATTAAGAAATAGCAAACAGTTAACTATCATTTAAATTTAGCAGAAGAGATAAATTCTTCCTCTTTCACTTAAACTTTTATTTAAAAATGTCAGTGCCTGTAAAGCCAAGGAGAGCAGATTTAATCTTTGACTACGGCAGTTGACATTACACGCACATATCCATGTTCCCTTAAACTGCACCTGTTTTGGACCCTATCAGTCCCAAGCTGTCTCAAGCAGCTGTGTTCCTCCCATAAATAACCCTCCTTTTGTTGGAACAGATGAGCGACGGCTCTTAGAACTGATCTCCATAGTGATCAGCAGCAGTGTGGTTGTGCCGATAAACTCATACCATAAACATTTGAAGTGTCACACAAAGCACCACCCTCACAGGACGTGATTTACTTCTCTGTGACCTTTTGTCTCTCTTTCCTTTCTTTCCTCTTCGCTATCTCTTCATCACCAGGCGGAGGGACTGAAAGAGGGAGATTACCTTGTGGCTGTGGGTGATACAGATTGTAAATGGATGGGAGTGAGTGAGGTTATGACGCTTTTAAAGGACGTAGATGAAGAGGGCATCAACATCAGAGTGGTCAGCATGATAGACAGCAGTAGCCAACCAATGGTAACTCCTCTTTTCTCCTCTTTCTTCTCATTGACAAACTAGCTTATTAGAGAAGTAAAATGCAATAAAAATCTAGTAAAAATAATACAGGCTAAATAATAAAGTATAACAGCACTGTTTTTCCAGGATGAAAAAGGATGAAATATATTAAAAATTACTATTACTGAGGATTGCTAAAAGATTGTGAATTACTTAGCATAATTACTAATAATAGTTTTTAATATTAATAATAGTTTATTAGTTATTAGCACATTCCTATATAGAATTGGCCAGTATGGCAGTATCTCTTTTTTTTTTTTTTTATAAAATGTACCATTTATTGTGGAAACACAATAAATAGTTTTTATGACACACAAAATTGCTGCATATGTAGAGTGTCTCTTAGTATAGATTAGATTAGATTAGATTCAACTTTATTGTCATTACACATGTACAGGTACAGAGCAACGAAATGCAGTTTAGGTCTAACCAGAAGTGCAATAAGCAGTAAAGTGCAGGATTTAGGTTATAGTTATATACAGGATATGGATATAGGTTATGTTATATACAGGTTATTTACAGATATGGTGTGCTATTGGCATAATGTACAGATGGATATAAACAGAAATGTACATAAACAGAAATGTACAGAAATGGATATAAACAGAAATGTACAGAAATGGATATAAACAGAAATGTACAAAAGGGTAGTGCAACGATACAATAGTCAGTACGAAGTACTGGGGTGCAAATTGTACAGTAAATGTAGTGCAAATAAATGTGTTGATAAGGAATTGCGCAGTAAATGTGTAGACAGTCCGGCAGTGCATTGATGGTCCTCGGGCTGCTGGTTCCGGTCCGCAGGCTCCTGAAGCGCCTGCAGGAAGGCAGGGGAGAGAACAGTCTGTGGGCGGTAGTTTCCAGAAGTGCATTAATGGTTCTGTAAAGTAAATAACAGAGAGTAACAGTTATTAATGTAATTAATGGAGTGTATATGTGTATATGTGGGTGTAGTGGAATCACTGAGTCGCAGAGTTCAGTGAGGAGACAGCTCTTGGAAAGAAGCTGTTCCTCAGTCTGCTGGTTCTGGTCCTCAGGCTCCTGAAGCGCCTGCCGGAAGGCAGGGGAGAGAACAGTCTGTGGGTGGGGTGAGAAGAGTCTTTGAGTATACTGCGTGCTCGATGCAAACAGTGTCTCTGTTGAATCTTCTCAATGGCAGGAAGTGGAGTTCCAGTGATTATTTCCAGTATATTTCTCCTGTATAGTACTTTAATGCTTCTGAGCTGTCAGCAAATCAAGATTCATAGGCTTTTTTCTTAAGGTTGTGACACCTGTGTCAGCTGTGTGAAATTGTATGTTCACATCTAGTAGGATACATTTTATTTCATTAAATTTAATTTCATCAAATGTAATTTACTTCATTTAAGAGTTTCTGATTTGGATGTTGTCAGATCAAGTGTTTGTTAGGGGTTTAATTGCCTCTCTCTCTCTCTCTCTCTCTCTCTCTCAACCTTGCAGGCCAACAAGAGCGCAACATACTGCGGTGGACTGCCGAAGACGTATTCCATGATCTGTCTTGCCCATGATGTGGATGATAAGAACCCAAAGACTCGCAAGGTGGCAAAGAAACCGTCATTCCTTAGCTGGGGTCTAAAGAACAAGCTAAAGAGCAGCAGCACATTGAGTCTGCCCAGTGCAGATTACAGTGGAGCTCAGCCCTGGAACAGGCCATGGCCTACCTTCCCCAGCTCCCGTAATGATAGTGCCCTCTACTAAACACACAACTGGATTTGTACATACACTGATAGCACAAAAGCACACTATATTGTAAAAATAGAGAGTATTACAGAGGTTAAAACTAAATACATTTTGCACAGACCTATACATATACTGTATATACACAGATGTAAGCTATTTAATTTCTATTAAAACATCCCATTATAATAAACATGTTTTGAAGAATCGGTAGACAAAACATAATGTGTATGCTGCTCAAAATATTTTCATTGTTTTTTTAATTTACTCTCGTATTATTGGTTAAAACTTAAGGGAAAAAAGATGTGATGAAGGATTTTTTTCTGCCAATGCATTTGAGGTTGTCAAAACAGACAGACTTCCTCTTTAAACTAACATGAGGGCTGATAGTTTGACGCTTGCTATGCTGCGGGTGTTGAAAGCCTCTATTGTTCTGCAGTTGTACGTGACTCTTCTTTACACTGCCGGAGGATACTCCTGTCCTTTTGTTTGCACCCCACAGCAGATGACCTGTTGCTTACAGACAGACCACCACAGAAGGTTTCTATGGTGATCTTGCATCATTGAAATGGAATTCTAATCTTGTGTCAATCACTGTAGAAAAACAATGTAAGAAAGGACAGTGAATACCTTCTTATTCGAGAATGTCTGTACAAGCAGTAATATTTTGTGTAACTGAAGTATTTACATACACTGAAGGGATAAACTTTAATAGGACTCTGGTTAATAACTTAAACATATTGCCAAATTAAGCAAGAAAATACAATCAAAGTGAACGCAAATGCCATTTTTTTCTAAACCTTGTTTCATCTGTTTTATCCAGCGCTTAAGTGTTGGAATATTTCACTGTCTACAAAGTAGATTTTTATACACATTTGATAATCAAATAATTTATATGCAAAAATAAAGATGAAACGTAACTATATAAACATGTATTCTTTCTAAGTATTTAGGTTTTGTACCATGACACTGTAGCCTGATGTATATAATCATGGGTAGTTGTATGGCTACTTTCTGTTACTGGGTGAATGTTTTTTTTATGTGGTGTAGCTCAAAAGACACAAGGTGTTTTTCCCCCATGTATATTAAACTTTAAGTTTAATTGTTGAAAAAACTGTCTTAATTCTGGAAAGTCTCAAGCCTTTTAAAATGCCTTACTGCTGAAAAGCCTTACCAAGATCTACACTGAAACATTCTTATTTACTGTGCACCCACTGTCCTTGCTTTTAAATAATGTATTATCCTGTATGATTTTACCATAACCATTTTTGTTTTACAAATGTCCCTTTATAATTGCAAACACTGTTTTGTGCAGATGTAGATAGTTTTACTGTTTGTCACTTGTCAATGATTCTTTAGCTAATTCTGACATGGTTACGAATAAGGTGACTATGAAACAGATCCCAGATTAGTTTAACTACAGTTAACCATGTTGTTGTGTCTACATCCTGTGTGACTTGGTGTTTGGATAAGTATAAGCAAATGTCTGGTTTATGATTGAGTATTGTTTCCTGCTTTTATGTTGTATATTTTAAAATAAATAAAATAAGGGGTCAAATCTGTGTTTGTTTATATTGCAGAAGAAGACACTTGGGTAGTCTTTTTTTTCCCCAATCATGTCAATTTTAGTTAAAAGCATGAGATGTTGCTGAAGCAAGTGATTTTACCTGTGGCTTTGTGTCATCTGATAAGAGTGTCATAATGTACAACAGTTTTCACAAATAGGGGTAATTTATAAATACACCATGTCTCATCTACCAGGAGTTTTGTCAGCAGATTTTGTTTTCCTGTTAAGGTCTCTCATATTACATTCAGAGACTGTCACCACAGCAGGCAGTGTATTTCCAAACAGAATGTGACGCATGACTGGGCATGACTTAAACTCATCTTTCCTCTCACAATTTTAAAATGCAGTTTTTAAAGATTTGTGAACTCATCCAAGGCTGGGACTCAAAGTTTATGTACGGACCAGGTCACAGATGGCTCACTGTTAAAATGCTGTAATACAATGATTCATTGACTATTGCTACTAAGAAATCTAAGTGAAACAGAAATTTGTGAAGACTCTAATCCTCACTTTATATGAGTGAATAAGTATCGTTCTGCTTCATGAGCATGTGAATCAGAGTAGTGAAAATGGTGTGGTGGACTAATAGATTTTAAATCACTCACAGACTGGGGAATTTTATGGTGTGGCCTGGCTGGGTTATTAAAGAGATTGCTTGCCAACGCCAGCAGTGAAGTCAGAGCGGTTAAGTGTATTTGTGTGTGTATAAGAAAGAAAGAAACTGAAGAGAAAAAACACAGAATGTACGATGTCTTTGCATCTTCTACAGCTGGAGAACATAAAGAAAAAAATTGTTTTTAAAATACATCTACATAAGATTTCTTCCACACTGGCTTCTATTTAAATACTGTTTAATTGGAATCATTTACGTAGCACACGTCTGCTTTTAAAAGAAACACTTTCCACCAGAATGACTTCTAACAGCATGACTCACCACTTGCTCCTCTTCAGCGGTTTTGTGAAAACACAGGCAGCATACATTAACCCATTTACAACTGTAACAATTAAGTTAGGACCTCACACTTACTAGTTATTAGTTAAATAACAACACAAAATATATTTATGATGACAAGCTATGTTTATTTATAGATGCAATTTATATGAAAGGGGTTTCTGTCATTACACATACGTTATAGGTGAATGTAATTGTGTCAATATTGTGTCATTTGAAGATTAGATACTAAGTATAGAAAGATTTCACTCTAGCTGGGCTGACTCCACAATTAGTACACAATAGGATTAAAAACTGTGTTAAACCAAGACTATATGCAATGGTTATTCTCTTTGCATAACGTTTAATGAATGTATTTTATTTAATTAAATAATATAAGCAATGTTCTTCATATAATCATGTAGCAAAACAAAAGAAAAATAATACGTTTATTAAATACTATTTTCTGTTAATAAATAAAATATCTATTAATCTTTAAATCCGTCAGTTAATCAGCCTATTAGAAACAGACAGCTAATGCATTCAGGACATGGCGTTGACAGTTTTGCGGGAGACGTGGCCCTCTGCTGGATTTTGTAAACTGTTGCATTCAGATGCGACGCCGTTGCTAAGAGGATTAAAGCGCAATTGTGATTGGTTGAGTAAATACATGCTAACCAATAGGATGCGGCGTTATTTTTCAGAATTTTTATGGAAAGCGTCTAGTTACGTGAGGTTGAGTTTAATCTTATAATATTTCGATCACAAGTAATGCCTAATTATAACACAACCTATAAAATAACTGCGTCTTCTTAAAATAATGTTCGCTTGACACATCGCTTTGCCACGCCGACAGTTTAAAATACGCGGTTTTCATAAGTCTTAATGTTAAATCTCTCACCGAAACGAGGAAACTTTGTTAAGAAACATGTCTTCCAGATTCAACTTCAGCTTTAGAAAACGAGAGAAGACAGCATTTGTAAGTCTTGTATTTGTTTATGTGTGATGCTATCGCAGCTTACCAAGACTAAACTCTAGCCCTTTATACTAAAACACATTGCTAGTTGCCTTGCTAACTGACCACCAGTTGCATATTGTGGTGACTGATTTAGCTGCTTAGCAAATCTGATGCAATGTACAAAGCAATAAATAAAAAAGACATCTCATTAAGTAAGGAAACCATTTATTTCCTATCAGTCATGCCAGATTTCTTCAAAACTACTAGTGTGATGTGTATCCTGTGATTTGGTTGTGTAGTAAGTAGTGTACTCCTGTTTACTTTTGTGATTGTTTAGAGAAATATAGCACATGGCTTGATTCCTGCTGCCACTATTGCCCCAAGACCTGCTGTTCCCCGCACTCCCCCTCCACGCAGCCCCAACCCCTCTCCAGAGAGACCCAGGTATACTCGCATTATCACCCTAGTCCACATTTTCCAGTTCCCCAATCCATACAGATCAGCTTTGTTCTCTTACATTTATGATCATACCACTAAACTTTAAAAAAAAAAAATCATTGGAGTTTATAATATTATTTATTCAACCATTACAAAAATGCTCACAATTCAAAAGAAGTTAACCCTCATATCCAATGTGTAACAAATTTGTTATATCTTCAGACTTGAAACCCTGTCATTTCTCTGATATTTGCTCCAGGTCTGCGTTGGCAGCTGCCATCTTATCCTCTTCCTTGACAGGTCGTACCGTTGCCATTCCTCCTCCACGCCAAAGATCTTTCTCTGAGAGCAACTGCTCGCGCACAGACAGCCAAAGCGGCTTTGAGCCCTTTGCTACCACAGCACTTTATACCAGGTAACTCTGTACACTGTTTCTATGACCTGAATCCCCCCTGCTGTTATTTATTTAAGTGCTGTAGTCTGAAAGCACACTCATTATCCCAACAGTATTAAAAATCAGTTTTACAACAACATGATGTCTAATCAGGGTTACCTGGGCAACAGTGGGCTACATTGCTGTATGTATGAAGACTATTGGTTCAGCAGGAGGGAAATGGGTTTACTTAGTCTTTGGTCAGGTTGCCCCTCTGTGATATGATTAAGTACCATTAAATATTAGATGGTAAACACATTTTCAGCAACTGAACTCTACTTAAATTAACTCAGATTTCCTATGTGAGTGTAATAAAAATCCTAATAATTTGTTTGCTTTCACTCACTAGGGACAGATGGCCGGGTTCAGTGACAGGAAGGTCCTCTGTGCCTTCCCCAGGGCACACTGATGAAGATGAAGATGATGATAACGATGAGGTGGAGGGTCTAGATATAGATGAAGATCATGTGTATCAGTCCCTTGAGTGCCAGAGCAGAGCTGATGACATAAATGTTGTTTATGGCGTGCCATTAAAACACAGGAAGGTACTGTGGTGTGGGTCTGTGTGTGGGGTGCTTTGTCCTGTCATACTGTAAGAATAGGAGGGGTTGCATTTACTAATTTTAACCAGGAGATGGGGCTTCTCATTCATTGAATTTCTGCCGTGACGGAAAACCCAGTCTGACATGATACAGAAATGTGGGTTCAAATCTGAAATCCTGTTTTCTGATAGCTTGTTGACTTACACCTGACAACCGATTCTTACGCCTGATGTTTCTGTTGAGAATATTATATATATTAAGTAGCTGAATTCATCTCTGACAGGGTGTGACCAGTTCAGATGCTGAAGAGACTGACGACTCTGCATTTGACATTATATCTCCTCTTCAGACTGAAGGTTGGAATCTCTTGAAAACTTGAAAAATCTTTTTTCATTAGGCAGTAGCAACTTGATATAAATTCAAATTAAAATCCTGAGAACCTCTGATTGTGACCTATGATTATTAAATTACCTTAATTCATGGTGTCTGGTAAATGGAACAAATTATATATTTACAGTGCCTTCCTGTAGCTCAACTGGTAGAGCATTGCGTTAGCAGCGCAAAGGTTGTGAGTTCGATCCCAGGGAATGCAAATACTGATAAAAAATGTATACATTGAATTCACTGTAAGTCGCTTTGGATAAAAGCATCTGCCAAATGAATAAATGTAAATGTATAATGTATTTGTGATTTGTGTTAAGCTACTTTCAATTTCAAAGTTTCAATTCAAAATATTATGCTTTTTAATCTGTCTCTTATTATAATTCAATTGACTTTGTTGGGCCCTGGTAATTTTTGGCAGGTTGATGGTTATAATTAATACTAATTTTCTATTTCAGAGGAAATTGTGGTTCAGGAAGGAGCTGCTCAAACAGTAAGCGAACCCCTCTACTAATTATGCACAATGTGCTATAGTCATTATTTTGATTGATGAAGTTAATTCAGGGTTCAGAGCTAATTTTCTAACACTGCTGTAGAAATGTCAATTATGTTGAACCCTGGAGTGGATTGTCTACTAAAGGTCATTCTGTCCCAGAAGTTTTGCCAAAACAGACAGAAAAAAATGATACTGACATAAAGAGTGAGGTCAGAGGCACCTTATGAAGAGGTTGTTATCAGTCAAGAAGTGTGAATGAAAATCAGACAGGATGAGGAAAAGTGGGAAGGCGGTTGAGAAAGAATAAGACTAGGTAGGAGGAGAGTCGTCAGATTGTTTTTGGCTATTTTAGGCTATTTTTGACTCAAGAAACTATCACAACCACTTCACCTTTCCAGTAAGTAGCACTTGGCACAGACAGTACGTTAATGTTTATGTACACAAACTCCAGCTAGGCCATGTACACCTGTGTACACACACACACACACACACAACTAACCCCTTCCCTGATTTCTTACTCAATATTGTTGGATCAAAATAGTAACTGTTCCTGCAAGTACCTCCAAGCCTTTAAAAGGGATCTCCAATCTCATCTCCTAATGAGGAAAATGTTCTTCATTGGTGAGATAAACTATGCCTAATGAGTGCATGCTGTGTACGTTTCACTGTTAGAGAAACTTAATAATCACTGATGCAACATAGACAGTAGTAGAATCTGTAGAAACCTTTAATCAGGTAATTTTCCTCTGTCTCCATAGCAGCCATCATCGCCACGACAACCAAGATCAGTTTCTCATGGGAACATGGCGTCTCCAGGTACTTCTGCCATAGATTATTCATTACAAAAGCTATTATCCATACACAGCAAATGCCTAATCATGTTTAACATCACCTGCATTCACCTCAGACTGTTTTTGTCAGTCTTAGTAAAATGTCCAATTTTCTGGAATGTTCAAGATTTTAATGCATAGCATGATTTCTGTTTTTGACAGAAAGGACATTATAAAAGTCTAACTGATACAAGATTTATTCAATCTCTGCTTTCAACAGACTGGAGACAAATGAGGAGACAAATGGGGACTATATGATACATTTATACATTTGTGGGAGGGTCATTGAAGTTTAGATGAAGTGCAAAAATACTAGACTCCCCGTTCAGCTCCTCTCATGGGCTTATTGTTGTCAGCAATGAGATTTGAAAGAGAGGTAGAGAGAGAGATAAGACAAGCTATAACTATAATGACTATGAGGATTCTAGAAACTAGAATATCTTCAGAATTTCTCTTATATTCCCCGCTTCTCCTTTCCTTCCATTGCTGTAATTGTAGTCTCTTTCTATTGTACTCATCATGGTGACTGTCAGCTTTTTGGACCGTGGTGACTTTTTGGACCTCGTTCTATAGAAGTTGTGAAAAGGGGAAATTGGAATTGCAATTGGTAACTTATTAGGAGTTCCTTTGGGAGATAAAGTCTTGTCTGCTGTGTTGGCAACAGTATTGTTAGCTGTTAAAACACGGAGCATCTCCTGCCAAAAGCAATGTATGCCAAAATGTGTCGTTTAGCAGGCAGTTATTTTTTGCTTTAAGCCACTTAAAGGAACAATGGTGACTAAAGACTTAATAACAAGTAGTACAAATTAAAACAAGGCCAGAAAGTAACAAGAAAAATTATTATCTGTGGAAAGTTGGTATAGGTTTGGGTTAGGTTTAGTTACTAGCTGTGACTGAGAGAAGAATTCTGATTAATGTATAGAAATATTGGAGAGCTTGTAAAAGATAAAACTACAGAAGCTGGCCTCATAAAATTTTATTTATTCTGTATTGCAGTATATGCTTGAATGACTCAGGACTTGCCTTAGAAATCCCATTGTACGTTATTATTACAATACATGGTATACAATACGTAGTGCCATCATTTTGTGTCATGATAAACTGTTTTATACGGTTTGTATAAGCCATTACTAGTAAATTGTGTTTCATATCAATAAAAAAACCCCAAAAAGAATTCATATGCACAGAAAAACCAAGCGAAGGTATAAACTTCTTAGTTGCAATCCAAGGGTCGAGTGGCAGATTCAATCAAGCCTGCATTAATCTATCCAACTGGATGAGGTTCGAAAGAAGGATGGATTTTCCTTCAATAATGAAGATGCAGGTCTGGGTAGTTGCTGCAGAATGATCAATGGACACTGGTCAAGCTTTTTATGTACCAGCAGACAACAGCTTTGCCACCTTTAACAGCAACAGAGACTTTCTGTGAGGGAGAACTTTGCTTGTTTTGTCAAGTATGACCTTGACGTCCGATCTAGTGCTGAGAAATCCTGATCAAGGGGCAGAGATGTCAGAAACGCAGACAAAATCTTCTTTGTGTTTGTAAAGTTTGAAAGCTGAAGGGAAAGACAGATCAAAGAGAATTATAAGTAAGAAGAGCAGGAACAATTTGACTGCACTAGGAGTCACAATAAAGGGGCTATTTTCTCTTCCATATCCAATGTTAAGCTCTGTAAGAGACAAACTAAATGCCTTGGTCAAGAATGTTTGACATGATTAAATGTAGCATGTTCCAGAGCTTCTGTGGAGTCTGTCATATAATTCCTGACCTTGGTGAGGTCTAAACTAGATTTCAATATTGTACAGGACAGAGTGACTGGTTAGTAATGTATTAATGATGGAGGAGAGGTATGGGGGAAGGTCAGAGATGATACCTTGGCTAAGAGAGGAGGGTATTTATGATTAAGTGGCAATCATTTGGGCATGGTGGATGGTAAAGAGCTCTATTACCACTTGATACAGTAGCTTCAGATGGGTTAAGGAAGAGAGTGGCTAGGAAGCTGTCTAAGAGGCGGCATTGTGATTGAGAAAGTTGTCAACAGTGGTAGGTCATTCAAAGTGGGTCATGAAGATAGAGGGTGAGCATTAGTTGAAGAAGGCCAGGGAATGATTTGTCTTCATTGTGTAAAATGTATACCTACGTATAACATTGTGTGCATCTTATGTGTTCTTCCACTTCTTGTGTTCTTCTATGGCCTGTGCATTTTATGATATTTAAAGACGTGCAGTGGAGTTTTAAGAAAATGTTGAGACTAGAAAAATTAGGTTTGAGTGGCTAGTGTTTAAAGTGGATCTTGCACCACTTGTAGGGGATGTACAGTGGAGTCTGAAGAAATGGTTGAAGAAGGTGGCAGACCTACAGAGAGATGAATCTAAGGCTGTGGAAAAGTATTTGTGAGATAAACAATGATCAGACAGTGACATATATTGGGTTACTGCATAAATACCTCATTTACTTAGACTCAATCACTCACTAATTCTCTTGTGCAGTTTATTCTCTTAATTAGTGTATCACTCACTTATTCATCCACTTACTGCTTCACTGACTTGCTTGTTTATACATGTTTTATACATGTTTATACATTTATTTTTCATTTTCTTCATCAGATCTTAATAGTGACTTGAGTACTCACTCTCATAAATCAACACTGTGTACTCGGAGAAAAACCTCACGTCCAGAGAGAGGGAAAGAGAGAGACATCAGCTCAGGTGAGGGACTTGAGAACTTGCACTATGCTTTTTGACATCTGACCTTTCCAGCTAAGTGCACTTGTATTTTTCTTTTTAAATAATATCTTTGCAACTCTTTAAACTCAGAGTGGGAACTAAATTCATCCAAATAAGATTTTAGAATCAAATATTATATAAAAATGCATTTACTAGACTATCTTCATTGTGTGGAAGGCTAAGTAGATTTTTATTGCGATATTATGTTTAAGATTTAGGCTAGCACACATGAGATTTTCTGGTAGAGGTAAAAAGTAAACCATCGAATAAGTTAATTTCTGATCATTTAGTTGCATATTGTACTTTTCTAACAATATTACGCCCTAATACTTTATTCTACTCAGGTTTATTATTTTTGTTGTTTTGTTGTTGTTATTATTATTATTACATTAAGCATGTTTGCTTAAAATCAATCCTCTCTGCTGCTTATTGTCATGAAGATGTATGATCACTCAGACTGTGTATTTTAATCAATGCTAATTTTCTGGAGCTGTGCAAGACCATAAATGTTTTGAGTAATCTCAACAGAGTATACGGTGCCAGACTCATTAATGAATATTAAACTGAACAGATGGCCAAAACACTTTTATACCATTTGCACAGGTATATTAACTTAGAAGTGTATAGATGTTTTTGATCTGCAGTAGGAAATTTGGCTGTGAAATTTGTCAAACAGGCAGAGGTCACATGACTATCAGTGCTGTTCTCTTTTGTGCTGTCTAACATTTTGAAAAATGTCTTGCTGTTTTCCTTTGCTGCACTGCTTCCTGCTGTCCTTTCTTTGTCATTTGTTGTGTTTTTGTTGGTATTTTGCTGCTGTTCTGTGTTTTTGAGCTCTGCTGCCTTGTGTGTTGATATGTCTTTTTATGCTGTATTATACCTTGTTTCTTGTCTGTTGTCCCATCCTTGTGCAATTCTTTGTTCTAATTTCTTTGTATTTCTGTATGTATGTGGCTGTTCCATATTTTGTCCTGCTCTTCCCTGCGTTCTGTGTGTGGCTTTCCTGTATCCTGTCCCGTGTGCTGTGTGTGGTTGTCCCGTGTGCTGTGTGTGGTTGTGCTGTATCATGCCCTGCTATGTTTGCTGTGTGTGGCTTTGTTTTGTTCTGCCCTGTGTGTGGCTGTGCTGTGTTATTCCCTGTGCCGTGCTTGGATGTGCAATGCAGAGGCTAGTGAAGTGTTGCGCTGTGCGCTAGACGTGCATCAAGCACTGGTAAAGGAGCTGAGAGAGCAGACTCAGGTTCTGGCTCAGGAAAAGGAGAGGCTGGAGAAGAAATGTTTGCAACAGAATCAGCATATAGAGAAACTCCAGCAGGAGTTTTCCCAGCCTCACAGAGAAAGAGGAAACGCCACAGGTGCTTCCTCACTCCACCCTCACTCGCTCCACACATCCAACTGTGCTCAGAGAGACTATCCAATATAATGCAACCTACTGAGGCACAAAATCTGCCAATATAAAAGTAAATTGGCACTAATAGTCAACATATGCCTATTTCATTTTCAAGGCATTTCCAGTACTTTTAAATTGTATGTCATTTACAGAGCCGTACAGTCTCTTTCACAAGCCACTTACAATGTGAATATTCATTGGCCACTTTATTAAATACACTCATGTTATAATAAAAGCATCACTCTTACTGCCGATTTTTAGGCTGTACATTCAGGAAAATTTTTGCACTAATTTCACTGTAACACTGTAATATTGTTATAGATTGCACATAGATCACATTTATTACCCATTATGGTGTTTTCAAGAACAATTCTTCATACCTTTAAATGTCTTAAGTTGGATTAGATAGGTTTATTAAAAAGTAGGTAAACAGGTATGTACAGGTGTTTCTAATAAAGTGGCCACGGAAAATATATATATGGGTGCTTCAACTATGGACACATTCAAGTTTTATTCCTCTGATTTTAACATTTAGTCACATTAAAACGTTACCATACCTTCATCATTTATTTTGCTTTTTTAATGCATTTTATGTATAGATTTTATTGTTTTCCACAGCCCAGAAATAATATGGGAATACACTCACGTAGAATGAAATTTGAAATTTTCAAATTTTTATATAAATAGCAACTTTTCATCATTCCTGGCCGGCATAATTTCCACTTTGACAGTTTTCAAACTATGTACACGTGTACATAGGCAGTTTAATTTGCTGCAGTGCCGAAGATGCCCATTGTTAAAGAAACATCCATACTGTATGTGTGTGTTTGGGTTGAAATATGTGACTTTGAACATGTTAGCTTTGATCTAACTGTATAGTTGTATGTGCTGTAGGTGAGATCTCTGAGTTACTGAGTCTGAGGCAGCAGGCTCAAGAACTAGTGGATGAGAATGATGGGCTGAAAATGACAGTTCATCGTCTCAATGTGGAGCTCAGCAGATACCAGGCCAGATTCCGACCACTCACCAAGAATGAGGTAAAACCGCTCTATTACTCTTCTTACTGTGCAGCACTTTAAGAGACAATTTTCTATACACAGATTAAGCCTGGAGGTCTAGGCCCAAATTTACAGTACATGACAGTGATTCAAAGTGAAAGGGTTCTCAGCCTTGGTTATATTAAATTTCTGTGTATCTGTAACTTTCTTTGTATCAAAGTTTTTACTTTTTAGCAAGGTCATAACAGTGGAAAGAGGACATTTTTACAAAAGTAACAGAAATGTTGCTGTTCGATACTTTTCTAAAAGTTATGCTGAATACTGCATTCCCTTCTCTGTTATGTAATCATCTGGTCATGTATTTAAATGTGAATATGTTCAGAATACAAGAATTAAAAAAATTCAAGAAAATTTTACATGAATAATAAATGGTAAATAAATGGTAACACTTTATTTACAGTGTTTCTGTTTTCTTGCTAGTGATAGTAATTAAATTAAGTGTACTCACTTTATTTTGGAAACTGCTTGTAATTGTTTGTATTGTTAATACTATACTAATTAGTCATAATATGTATTTATTTAACATGGGCACTGTAAAATAAAGTGTAACTGAATCACCTTACTATGGGCAAAAACGGGCATAACATTAACTAAAATTGTAAAAGTGGTTCTCTAAACTAATGTATGTTTGACTATTTATGAGACGTTATATTGGCAGTCTTGCTTGCCAAACCCTCTGGTATAATGCCAGAGATTGGAGCTGTGTGATAAGTTAATTACTAGCACATCTGCAGTGACTGATTCTGGAGGGGTGGAGAAAACTTTGGTTCACTTTATCTTATTATTGATTAAAAAAGGAATTGGTTCTGAGATTTTCAGTAATTTTTCTAACGCTGTCTTCTTTCAGTCATGCAGGCCGTGATTAGGTGACACCACAGTAATGATATGCAGCCTTTCCTTTCATCTCCCACTGCCTGTTTAATGCAGAGATGATAGTTTACTGGATATTATAATTTCAAAGGAGCATTAACCAGCAAGAGGTAGAGATTTGATCTGTGTGTTTGTAGAATCAGAGAATGTCTCTGCTTTACCCTGCTGTGTAGCTTGGGCTCTGCCTTCTGAAAGCATTAGTACCTACTAGTGCAGGGGTCTCAAATCTTTCTCCTGAAGGTCCGCTCCCCTGTAGAGTTTAATACCACCCTAATAAAAAGGCATAAAAACAGTAACCCTAAAGCAGGAAACGCATAATTTATTTCTGCTGCAATGTATGCTGGGAACACACAAACCCTCAGCACGCTCCACAGTTTTCCCAGTTTTTTAAAAAGATTTGAGTTTAAAATTGCTGTTTGAATGTGAGGTAATGTAGATTGAGATTCACAGTAATTCACATTTTCTAATATCTGTGATTACAAAAAACACTTTTGTAGTAGATAAAATCGGAATTTACTTTCTCTGAGCTCTGAACTGTTGTTTAAATGAGCAGGGATTTATATGTAGGAGTTGTAATGCAGCAAAAAGCCCCAGGCGATGTTGTAACTAAAAAGCTGTTTTGTCATGAGTTTTTATGAGTGTTTATGCAGTGAATATGAAGTGGGAAACACACACACAGAGGCATTGCATTACCAGCCTTTTTTAACAAACCATAGAACAGACTGAGAGTCATGAGTGCTGTGACCTCTTTGCTGTCCATCTTTAGAGCATCAAAGATCTTAGATACGTCCCACCGGTGTCATTTTATTAAGGGTAAAGGGACAGATTGCGCTTATTTTATATTGATGAGGGCTGTCTGAACTCTGTGCCTGTCTGGCTGTCTGGTTCACTGACAGAATGATTTATTTAATTTGATTCTTTTGCCCAGATACTTGGGTATAATATATGAATTTTATTAATCAATACTGAATTCACATGCCTGATATGCCTGATATGGTCCTCATTTAGAGATGAGCTTAGGACTAATGGTCCAAAACCTCAATGAATAAGAGATCTTTGGACCATAGAACCGTAGCCTTTTCTCATTCATATCACCTCTGTTAATTTACTGTGACTAAACATTTAACTGTCCTTGGTCCCTGAACTAAATAATGACTTTAATTTGAGCACTGGTGTGTTGTTGGGCAGAAGCACAGGGAGACAGGATAGAATCTGCAGGCTAAATATACTCTGTCACTTTAGTTTCAGGTCAGTAGCCTGGATTTTCTGCTTTGTCTGCTGCTACACTTCTTTCCATCTAAACTGGGTTTAAAATGTAAAAACTTTTGGTCGGTTATCACATAGGCTTTAGTTAAAGTCTTTATTTCGTTCGTTTTCTTTCTTTCTTTCTTTCGTTCTAACTATCTCTCTCTCTCTCTCTCTCTCTCTCTCAGTGGGTGAGTATAATACTTAAGATGTCTGAATGCTCTGCTTGGAAAATAGGCCTCAGGAAGAGGCATGTATGGGGGTGTTGGAGTGGTTAGCCCAGTGACTGGCAGCACTGACACAATGTGAATGTGAATGAGTCATTACGTCTTGAGACTTCCAACAGTGTTATTTTACTCTGATTAGAGTTAAACATATTAATGCATCTTATGCAGGGGCACACAGCACAATTTGCTTTGCCAGTAAAGTACTTTTTGAGTAAGCAGGGCTGATATTTAAAAAAATAATTTTGATTAATTTAAAGGTAGTGTTTCGGAGAGGCTAGCAATAGTAAGCTAGCTTTAAAAGCACAAGATTCCACCCTACCTTCAGATCGATCTCCAAAGCCACGCCTCTTCTAAAGTGCATGGAGGTATACCTATACATAGTTTAACAGGCAAGAGGGACATCCTATCATTGCACTTGGTCTGAATGTAATGATTAGACAAATATTTTATGGCCCTGTGCCTTCCGCAGAAGATACATAAGTATGTAAATATATTTAGACCACTGTAATTGCTATCAAGATGTGAAGAGACTTTCAACCAGCACAACAAAGATGTTTCTGGAAAAAAAATCACCTACCCTGCCTTTAATTACTTCTAATTGATTATCATTAATACAGGCTGATATAATCTTATTGATTGTCAGTGTTCAGAAATGAAATATTGATGTGATTTATGGTTGCTTATGGTAACCTTAGTCTTAGAAACTGTTAAGCATTGTGGAAAAAATGCTTAAAAAATTAAGCAAGAGTGGAAAAAAATTCTGTAATTCTGAAAAAAAAAAAAAAATTCGTCTTTCACCTGTAAGAATGCATTTCGTCCTTCACCTGTAAGAATGCAAACCTTTTTCTATTATATTACCAGTCATCTTAATTTAAAAATAATGAGTAATGAGACTTAAATCAGTAGTCATCAATCATTGTCATCATAATATGAAAATGTGTGTAGGAAGAAAAAAGAAAAATACAGGCCATGGACTGCTTTCAGAAAATTTCTCTTAAACTCACAATGGCAGCTGTCCTGAAGCAACCTTTGAGCTATATCATTTCTGAGTAGAGTGTGTGTGTGTTTTGTGTTTATGGGCATTTCTCATCTGTCCTGAGGGGGCCAGTGGCTCATATCACTTGCAAGTTCTGAATTGCCCTCATGCATTAACGTCTGTAATGTTCTCATCTCTCATTGCTTTTCAGCACACATACACACACATATTCCTGCATATATACATGCTGCCCTGTCATTGATTTGAATTCAATATTATGCTCGTCTCTGTGATCATGTACAGTGCAAGACGTTATGCAACTTTCTAATCTTCCATTTTTGTTTAACTTTGTCTCATTTTTTACTGTACAATTCAGGCGCCTGTCTGAGAACACGTCACAATATTCTTTATAGTTTATGACCAAAAAAGATCTGGTATAATGTATAGTCTTATTCAGATTTATTTCTTTTTCTAAATTTCCCAGAATTCTCAGCTCAAAAGCCTGCCAATGAAAGGACCTGCACCTCCTTGGCTGGTATGTAGAAAACAATAGGCATACTCTGTTATCTAGTTTTAGTTGACTATTTGTTTGATGTACTGTAAGTGTATATGTATATATATATATGTATATATATACACACACACACAAACACACGGTGGTCAGTAAATGGTCAGATTTTTCCACAGGGCTGGTCAGCTTGATGTTGTTATGAGGGACAGAAGAGAAATTTAGTTTGATATATTTTGGCTTAATTGTCTTTGTTTAAGGTTATGGTTGTACTCTATATTGCCTTTAGCTGGATATTAAATATTTATCACCCCTTCTACTGGCCTATGAGGACCAGCTGAATGCCAGAGACAAACTCCTCAAGTCCTGTGAGGTGAGTGTATGTTTGTGAGTTAGTTTGTGTGCCTGTAAGAAAAGCTGAAGTGAGTTCACCCAACATACATCATTTTGTTTCTGGTAATTTACATTTTACTTGAGGATTTAAGGGTGTTTATTAAATGATAATGGCATAATTGTGCATGACTTGATTTTAAACTGTATCAGAAATACTATGAAAATCAAATGCTAGAATTGGAATTGTATTAGTCAGTTCATTTATTGTGTGTGTTGGGCTGTATTATAAAAACATGGAGAGATGCCATAACCAATGAGAGAAGCCACTGCTGGCTTGGAAAATTTATAATAAGAAATATTGTAGTATTGTTCTCCTATATTTGTTGTTTTTTTCTCTTTGACACTTTGTTTTTAACTTGCTCTCTTGCTTTTTCGCTCTTTCTCTCCCTCTCTCTCTCTCTCTCTCTCTCTCTTTCTCAATAATTCTCATTAATTTTTCCTCTGTCTCTCTTTCTAACACACTGAAAGACAACGTGCAGTCGACGCTCTCACCCTACTTAACTGACTTGAAGATCTTTCTATTCAGAGCCACGTTTTGGGTTTCAAAAGAGACTGACGGCCCTTTCTACCGCACTTTCTCTTCAGTCAAGAGATGAATAATCCATCAGTTTCATCTGTGATATTTGAGCATTTGACTCCATAATTTCAAAGTCATCTCCCATACAATAGCCACAATACATCTTACACTGTCAAAATGTCCCTGATTTTTCTGGAAACTTCTGAAAGATAGATTGAATGTCACTTAAGAGATGCAGAGGTGTTATTTCAAGAGCTTGCAATGCAGCTGTCTGATGAAAGCTATGGTGACTTTTTGCTCTGTGCACCTGTGCTGAAGTTTTAGAAGATCTCTAGCTAAGATGAATTCACTTAGAGAGGCAATGGAGGACAGTCATGCATACTAATAAACCTTCTTACTGTATTCTGAGAGTTTGTGGAGTTTGGCATATGCCAGAGTGAAGGTTGCCTGTGTTTCTTCTCCTGGCAGGAAGAGCTGCAGAGTCTGAGGGCACGTGTTGAGGAGGTCGTTCAGGAAAATGACAAACTTTATGCTCAAGCAAACAAAAGCACCATCAGCAGCAAAGAATGGTGAGTTGGTGAGTGTGTTTGTGAAGAAAGGGTTTGTATATAGGCAGTTAATGTATAATGTATCAAAGAAAAGTTTGTTTTTCACTGCTGTGACTGATTATATTTTCTTTTTTCTCTATTTCAAACACATTTTTGCCCTCACTGGTTCATTTTAATGCATTTTTACGTACAAAAATTCAATATCTCTTAATTAATTTGAAATCATAAAAACTACATGCATAATAACCATAAAGCAATTAGCGAAGTGCAGTTTAAAACTTAAATAAAACTTATACAAGTTATATAAGTTTCTGATGGGGTATATCATGTCACACCAAGTGTGGTGTTACATAATGTAGCATATTTCATGTCAACTACTGCCAACTATAGGCATTTATTTTTCTGTGGCTGGGAATAAAATCTCATTTGACATCCCTGGAAAGGATTTCACAGCAGAAATACAAAAACAAAGAGGAAGGGTGAAAATGTCCAGGGGGATTCTGATACTCCTGAGGACGATAACAAAATCAGGCTGTCCTCTCCTTAAGGCAAACGGGCAGCTAAGCTCTATCACAGCAGCCTGGCCTGATGTCCTGTGTGATTATAGCTGGAGATCTGCAGGCTAAAGATATGTCAGGACGTTTCCACACAAGATAGAATGAGAATACATGTGATTTAGGTTCTCATATTTAATAAACATTAAAGAACCCTCCACTCATATACTATTAAATCTTCCTCTGGGTTGTTATAGATTGTTTTAGGATTGGGTTGTCATGGAAACAGTGTTTGCATCACCATGTCAGACACAAAATTTCATCTTGATAATACATGTGTGTTAACTTTTGCTAAGGTCTAAAATGCTCTAAAACTGTTCTAAAGCTTTTGTTGTTGTCTGTTTGCCTGTCTGTCATTTATTAGCGAAGAAGCTCTCATATCTTTACTGCCAGCATCATTATAATGACAGTATAGTTAAAACACTGACACAGGTGTGTGCCGTGTGTGTGTGTAGGAGGCAACTGCAGGAGCAGGCTCGCTTGGTGTTGGAGGAGAATCAAGTGTTATTAGAGCAGTTGGATTTGCAGCATACTAAAGCTAAGGAGACTCACAGCAAACACACACAGGAGGGTAATGATACATACATTATGTCAAATGTTTATACTGTTCAACATCATCATCTGTATATATTGTGGGAATTAGCCATTCATACTTGTCATACATTCATGCTTTAGGATTTTCCAGTAAAAAGCTGGCTTGTCCTGTAAAGGTTGTGGCTTATCTGGCCTTGAGTGGTCTTGTCTGGTAGCACCTAAAAGTTTCTGCTGGAGATTCTGGATTGAGACACTATTTGTATAATATTTTTGAAGAGATTAACTTTTATAGCTCAAGTGTTGCTATTGAAAATCTATCACTTTGAAATCTATTACTTTTATGTGCTGGCAAATCCGAGCACAGTCTGAGATTATGAAAATGTTGAAATCTTCTCACATATGTTAAAAGAGACACATGAAATCTTTAGCAAAAGCCTCCATTTGCTTAATAGTTCTGTCAGGAGGATTCAATTGAGATTTGAGAAAAATCTTTTTTCTGTTGATCTTTGAATCACTATGTCTGTATGGTCTATACTGTGTCTCCTTCAGCATCCTCCTCACTACATAACCTGTACAGCATGTACTGCATACTTATTCAGTTGCATACACATTTAATATGCCTGTGTCTGTGTGGGTGTAGTGTGTAAGGTCTCCAAACAGGTGATGTTGTTGGAATCAGAGAAGCAGGCTCTGGAAAAAGACCTAGAGGTAGAGCAAAAAGAGCATCGTGCCCTGAAAACAGAGTTTCAGAGAATGCGAGTGGCTCTAGAAAACTCTTTGAGCTTGGCTGAACACAAAGCTATGACAGACAAACTCAGAAGGTACAACACTACCAATCATTTACATATGTAATGTCAATGCAAAGACAAGTTAAATTTTTTACAGTTTTTGGTAAAGAGTGGCTTTACAGAAGGAAAATATTATGTCAGTTTCTTCCTTATTTATTAATCTCATAAGTCAGGAAGGCAGGCACTTCAAATAAGAGACAAAGGCAGAATAAAGTAGAGACAGAAAGAGTTGTAAGGAGAGACATTCATTTCTACTGATGAACTGCTGTTGAATTATGAGAGGGTTTGCAGTGAGATGATTTCTGAAGTATTATGTGAATAAAGGTAGTGAGCTACTGAATGAGATATTGCTTCAGTTACATCAAGATATTAAAAAAAATCATTGGACTTTTTCCAGAGTATCTCATTAAATTTGAAACAACCCAAAGAAAGCACTTCTTTCCCCCTCTGTGTCTCAGAGAATATACACTTGTTTTTACTCTACATGTGAGTGAGGTAACGTGGAGATGATTTAATGGAATGGATGAAAATAGCACAGAGATGTACACTCATCACACACAAGGACACAAACTCATTCACTATACACTCAAGCACACACTCATACATACAGTAAATCTATGTCGACACAGACACATAAAATAGATGCACTTTTAGATACAATGACAAATCCTTATGTAAGAATCTTCTGTTAAACGCATGCTTTTTATCTTGAATCTTTTCTATATGCTTTTCTACTCAGTCATTGTGTATGTATGTGCGTTTCAGGCAGCTGGAGGAACATGAGAGGGTGAAAATTTGTGAGGTTGAAGAGTTGTTGGCACGTGCGAGTGCGCTGGAGGCAGAGAGAAAGATTCTGCTGCTGGAGAAAACCAACCTTAACACAGACATCAAACACATTGAAACAGAGCTGCAGCTTTCACAGCAGGCTAACAGGTGCATGTGTGTACATACACACACATACTTGCATATGTGGTTTACGGGGTCTCTTCATAAGTGTAATGATTATTATATCGAGCTAATCAAACTTTCTATCCACTTCCCCTAAACCTAATTCTCACAGAAAACTAGCGTATCGGATGTGGAGTGATACAAAACTAAAGCATAGAGTTTGGTTGTCAGGGACAATGGTCGCATACAGTTTAGCGATCATTATATAAAAATATTTAATCAAAAGAATGATTGACCAATCAGAGTAAAGTATTCCAGAGAGGCAAGAAAAAAAATTCGGTTGGAGGATTTTAAGATGGATGAGCTAAGACCAGCTAACAAGTTTGGTGAAGATAAAAAAACTCAGAAATATATTTTTTAGACTTTGCATTGTAATGTGACATAATATTGTAGATGTTTGTGACTGTGAGAACACGGTTGGGTGGAGGAAGATCAGCATGAGTAATACGCCATAGAAGCAGAGACAGATTATTTTGGCCAGAGGCTGTAGAGACAGAAGGAGAACAGACAGGAAGTGTAATAGCTGCAGCAGTGTTAGAGGACAGATGAGAAACAGGCTCCAAATCAACCAAGCAATCAACACCAGTAAATTCTGATGCAGGAAACTGCATGTTAAAATATATAAGGGGCTTTTAAAGGTGAGAATACAATTAAATGTCAGAAAACAATCTGAGACCTTGCAGGTCAAGAGGATTCGAATGTTCAATATTAATTATAACATATTGGATTTTATTTTTTCTTTGTAGTATGTTATTCTATTAAAAAAAGTTCATAGTGAATACAAATGCCATCCTGTGTTTTACTGTTTTAAACATATTTGCTCTGGGTTGTTTATCTAACCTCTCACTGTCTTTCTCTCATTAGGAAGGCTCAGAGCCGTATAAATGTCCTGAAGCAACAGGTTGAAGACTCCTTAGAGAAAGAGCTCATCGCTCATCAGTACCTTGCAAACATTGTCACACTTGCAGAGAAAACCACCCATGAAAGAGACCAGCTCATACACATGGTACTTCTGTAGAAACTTGCTTGAAACAGCTATTCATCTCTACAGGTGTCAGTCAGCTTATATACTTTTATTCCAAGTCTTCTGATCTGTGCTCTGCACCGGTTACTCGTTCGCAATGAACTTACTAGTGGTTACTGTTTTCTGAACTATCCCAGATCTCAAATACATATTTGAATCTTGAATTGTGTACAACTGTCCATTTATGTTAACATAAGCATTTTTTAAGGACACACAATATTCGCTGAACTTGACTTTTAAAGTAGTCACACTCAAACCCTGCATCAAATCATGTCCACAGGAACTTTGGTGTTTGAAGCAGAGCCTTAAGCTCAAGGATTACTAAAGTTTTAGACTCTCCTTCCGCCAGACAGAAGCAGAGCTTCACTTCTGCTTGGGGATATGTTCGTAACAGGAAACTTTTGAAGATTGGCTTTGCTTTCTGCCCTTGCCTTGCTGTTTTCCCAAACTTTTTTTTTAAGGAACCACTTCTGTCTCTTTCCCTGCACTTGTCCTAACAACCTTTTTAATCATGACTGTCCTCTGTGTGCTGTGTCCTCCTCTTCTGTCTTTGTTATGTCTTTCTCTCTCTCTAGCTGTGTAACCCATCCTGTTTTTTTTCCTCCATCCTCAGGCTTCATCTCTTGAGAAAGACAAAGAAGGCACCCTCACCCGCACAATAGAAAGCACAGTCCGCCTTGGAAAACTCCAGGAAAAAGTAAAGGTAAGGCATGCGGTTTACATGTTAGCGGGGAAAAGTATATGCCTGATGCTGGATAGAAATTAGAGGGTTCACACAAATAGCCTTTTTCCTGTGCTGGTGCCCAGTCTGGAACCATGCTGTGAGATTTCATTGCAGAAAGGGTGATTCTGGCTCTACTGTTCTTGAACCAGGAATTACTGAAGTCAGTGACTTTGGGGCAGAAAAAATATCTTTAAGTTAAGTCAAACAACAACTCTTTCTGGTAAAACTGACACAAACATTACATTACATTACATTAATCCTATTAACATTAATAGTTGACAACAATTAAGATATCTGTACTGGAAACAGTGCATTACAGTCTTATGCACAGCATAGTGTTTTGTAAAGTAGTTTCAGCCATGTTGATTTGATTGAGATGTTCCGATTATTCAGCACTATTTTGGTAGAAAAGGGGTGCTGGCACACCAATCTTGAGGCACTGTATGTTTGTACGAAGAGCTGGCTGAGGGTTAGGAGTTAGTTTTAGTATTGATTGCTTTAACACACTTATTAAAGATTCAGCACAGAGACAGAGAGAGACTAAGACACACGCAGACTGCTGACGTTAACAGAATCACATAGCCTAATTAAATGACCTTGTCTATCTGACATTTCCAATAGGGGGTCAATCCAGACACTCACAAGCCCCCACCCTCAGCAGGTCTATAATTAACATTTCAAATGGAGGGTGATTTCAGTTGCACAGTGAATGTTTTCCCCCTTCAACTGCAGTTTGGTTCAGATGCTGTCTATGTCAGTCTGAACTGGAGCTCTGTGTGACCAGACGCCACAAAATGAAGTGTCAGTCTATATTTGTGATATCCTGTATTTGTGAAATTTCCCTTCTGCTCCCCATTTACTGCTGCTGCTGTGGACAAGACAACCCAATGGAATTTATTCCTTTAGTTATAAGCCAAAGATTAACTGGATGCCACACACATCACAGACAATTAACACAGACAAGACTGTGTTAATTAAGCCATATATTATATGCATGGCACAATATAGTGCCGCTTTGGAGCCGTGTATTCATGATTATGTGTAACAGATTAATTTTTCCAGACTACATCAATCTGAAAGAGTAAACTGTCAGGGACTGTCGTGACAACTAGTTTGTTTCCATTGTAATTAAACAAATTGAATGAAGCTGTCTTTCGGTCTGCTTACTCGCATTGTAGACATGTAATCTTAAATTTAAAAAACACACGTGACCCCTGCTTTCTAAAATGGTAAATGAATTCAAGTATGTTTGAATTTCCTCACCAGCCTTAAATGCTTTTCCTCTGTCTGTGTCATGCTGCCGTTGTTTGCGTTTGTCTTATTGGTTTTAAAGTCTTCATGCAGTCCACTGAACTGGGATATTGCCTTCCTGCGTGGATTAGATTTTTTTTGTGCGCTGGCAGCTGGTCTTTCCGTTCCAAAACAAACACAATGACAGTTGTTATTTCAGGATAGGGAAGTAACCACCAGAGATATTCAAAAGAAAGGGTTGCCCTAATTGTTTAATTAGGGGCTGATTAATTTGGGTTTTCAGTGGGACATTCCTAAACTTTGACACTTGTCATAGTCTTGTTTAAACTGTTACTGACTATGGTGGAGTGATACCAGACAATGAAGCGTTCCAGTGCTGTTCTGGTGTAATATTAGAAGTGAGAAGTTTTTAGAAGTGAAAAAGTAATGAGAGCTTATTTGCATGCATTTTATTTTGCCATTTCTCTTGACCTGATTAGCTCGACCTCCATTGTGTGACTATTAACATTATCATTTATCCCTCATTCACTTTTGGCTTCTGGCGGGTGGGGAAACTTTCATTATAGGCAGACTGATAGCAGCAGAAGTGAGAGGGGGCTGCGGGGAGGGAAGCTGCTGGGAAAATGTTACCCGCAGCGTTGCAACACAATTCATTTTCAATGAGTGGGCACAATCCCTTAAAACTGTCACGAAGCTCCACTGCTTTGAATTAATAAGATCACATGGCTAACAGGCTTCTATAATGACATCCTGTGTACAGAGTTTGTCATAAAGTACAGTTTTCTTTTTATTTTGATGATGGTGATTTTAAAGAGTCAAAACATTTGGACATAAATTCTTATTTAGTTCAGATTCACATCTTACTGACAGCTTGACAAATTCTATTGGTGCCTCCACACAAACCTCATGACTCATATAATTGTCTGTCACTCTCATTTCTTCTCCATTTCCTCTGTCATATTTTCTGTGTCTTACTTTTTTCCTTCCATTCCTATTGTGTTCCCTTCCTCACCTCCACCCCCTCCATCCACCCCCTTCTTTGTCTCTCTCTTCCATTCTTTCTGCTTGTCTCTCTGTCATCTCCTGGTGGCTAATTAGACAGAACAGATGCTGGACTCATGCAGAGTAAATACATGCAGAAAATTGCTAATCACTACCTCACAGAAGGTGGTAAAGAAAAAAGGAGACAGTGAAAGTGAGATCAAGTAAGTAAAACGCAAAGGAAGACAACATGGCAGAATAAGAGTTGAACAGGGTCAAAAAAGCCCAGACTAAAGCTGTACAGAATAATTTGTTGTTTTCGAGGGCAAAGTGTATGAGGTCTTTGCAAATGCAGTATCCAGTCTGTCCTGAGAGTGTAATTGTGAGGCATAGAGGACAAGATGCTGTGTGTGCTAGACTATACAAGTGTTCTGGCAAAGTTCCTATCTGAAGAGTCAGAACAGTGTCCTCCAAACAGTCCATCAGAGCCAACTGCTATATGCTGTTCTTCTGTGTTTGTCTGCACACACACACACACACATTACAAAGAATTTTGTTTTTATACACAGCTAACACTACAACCTAACCCTAACTCATACTCTAACCCTAACAGAAAACTTCCTGCATTTTTACAATTTTAAAAAATATAATATAATTTACTATTACGACATTATATGTTCTTCAAAAATACATTTGTCCATTATATTACTGTGTGGTTCTTTTGTGTCTCTGTAAGGATGTTTGCAGTGGTGGTTTATCTAACTAAGACGTATCCTGTTTTTTTTCTATTAGACAGAAAGATATATGTGCTTTGGCTATGGTAAGATCTAAGCTGTTATAATGTGCTACATATGTTCCTCTCCCGGTTTCTTTCATTCTCTTGATGTTTTTCTGCACAGATGGCTGAAAGATTGATGATACTGTAGGTGATTTATGGGCTATGAAATGAGTTATGATGAAGTACAGCAGATGTCCCTCCCCATCAACACTTTGACTTTCTGCCCTATTTAATCTGTGGCTATTGATAATGATTACAGTACAATGCTAAGCTATTTAATGAGTGAATGAATATTCTCCTAAGGATTTTTTCAGAGGGGAGGTGTCTGTATGTATATATAAAATACAAGCAGATTTACTGAATTGTATCTGTGGCTGCTGTTCATGGATTTTTGAATGTAATTTTTTAAGTTAAATTTTTTTTATTTTTAGTTAAAAAAGTTATTTTGAATGATGTTAGTAAACTGGAATGTTATGATTAGATTACTTCTGGTCACCCACCATCTTATTACATCAGCAGTAGGGCTCTATACAGTGTGTATTTTTGCATGTGTGTTCTGTTCTGTGCGCTGGAAAGTTAACATGCTTCCTCCATTCCATCCTGATGCAAACTGTCGCTATAGTAACACAGGAACACAGGGGATTGGCTGGTCTTAGTCTTCATGCCTCCTGAGAGCTCTGACATGATGTGTGTGTAAAGCTACAGGCTGTTTTGCTTCTATATTTCATTAATGTGTTTCTGAGCACCTCAGAACAGATAGAAGTAATTACTTCCCTTTTTTCTTCCAATAATTTCTAAAAGGATAAACATGGCTTTTCTACTTAAATCAGATGGGGATTTAAGTCTTTACAATGTACTAGAAATTGAAGTAATTGAAGTCTTATTCATAATCACGGAGAGAGACAGTGTTCAGAGACAGCTATTGCCATTGCAAGCATTGTGATCTTTAAGGTTATTTTTTGAGTCTCGCTCTCTTCTGTGCTCTCTCAGGCTGAAGTGATGTGATAGATTGCATGAGATGGTGTGCGTGATCTTTAAAGAAAATAGAAAAGCTTCATGCATGGGCTGCAGAGCAGAAAAGTGTTTGTATCACAGGATATGAATGACTGTGAGAGTAATTTATATTTTCCTTCATATGGCCACAGGTTTTTCAAGTGATCATACAGTGGCAGCATCATTCATACATTTAGAGTGCAATCCCTGTCATCTTATGTTTACAAGATTATTATTTAAATAAAGACAAAACATTTTAAATGTTTTATACAATTTTAAGATTATTTGTGACTGTAATAGTTAAATGTTAAAACTGAAATGTTTTTTTTTTTTTGCCATCCTATTCTTGCGACATTTTTAAACAAAAGAGCTTCAACAATCGTTCTAAACATTTCCAGGTTATAAAGGTTAATAAATGTTTAATCATGCTGATATAACATATATTAAATAGTAGTTTTTCATTTCCAAAACGTCTTCAAACACTACTGTGGTCTGTAATGGATTTGTAGTAGAGCTCTGTGTAGTACAGCTCTGACACCTTGTGAAGTTAGTTTGTAACAGATTGACATGCTAAATAAACTGTATCATTGTATTTCACCATTCCAACTTCTAAACATATGCAGTTGTTGCTTTCCGAGCACAGTCAGGGACTGAAAGGGTATTTGTCTGGAAAATAGCAATTTGCGGAGCCTGTGATGTGAAAAAGGCTTGATGAATTAAACTTAACATGTGGCGAGAGGTGCATTGTCAAGTTTATTATCTGTCTGTACTGTCAAGGGAATATTTGTCTGATTCTTTTCTGAAATCTCAGAGGCTCATAGTGACATAAGGTCAGAGTTTTATGGACATTAGTCCAGCTCTATAGACACATTTACCTTGTGTCAATTGGGCAGAGCTTAGCACATCATTTTCAGCTGCTGCAACACACACATTCTGTTTTTTAACCAGAAATCCTCACTTGCTAATAAGTGTGTGTGTGTGTGTGTGTGTGTGTGTGTCAGATCAGTAGCACATCTATTAAACAAAATCTGTTTAAGCATATTCCAATATGAAAGCATTTTGGAAGCAGAAAGTGGAAAGGATTCATGAAAAACAAGAGATGGATAATTGGAAGGGTGGCTAAATTAATAGAGAGATGTGGAGGTAAGAGAAGAGGAAATTGGAACAAGTCTATGGAAACGAGGAAAGTTAAAGTTCCCACAAGAGGAAAGAACATTGTGTGTAAATTATTCATAGGTTATTAAAATTCAGGCAGTACATTTGCCTGAAATGGCAGAAAAAGAAGGTTGAAAATTTGATTGTGTTAATAAGTATGGCTCTAAATGGAATTTTGTGATGATGAAGGCTGTTAGAAGATTAACTGACTCTTCTTGACTGTTGCATTATGTTTTGAGAGTGCAGTGATTAAGAGGTGGCTGTGATACAGAGTGCAGTTCAATTGGTGTTAAGCCAAGCATAGTTCCTGCAAATGGTATTGTTATTTTGAGTTTTATTTTCTATAATTATACATTTGCCCAGAGAGAGCTATAGTTTTTAAAGATTTGATCTGTCTGGTGTTCTATTATTGACTAAGATGTATGTCAGAATTCACAGAATTCAATCTCTCTATACCAAGTTCTGAATGATGAATGCTTCACATCGGGGCTCAGAATTAAGACTACATAAAAAAACATGCAGGGAGAAAAAACACGGGTGAGGGATTACAAAGCTGCTGTGGTTGTAAGAGTCAGTGTAACCATTTAACCAGATATTGATTAGGGTTTAGGTTAAAGCTCTGAACAAAAGGTTTAAAACTGGCTAAGGACTTACCCTAGCTATGACTGTGTGAGAGATCATTGTTCAGGAAAATGCCCCTCTCTTTTCAAATGCTCCTTGCTGCAGGCCAGGTGCCACTGAGTCTAGATAACATCTTCCACTTATCTCACACAATAGCACATTTTTCCTTTTTGGGTCCATGCTCCAAGACTTCAACACATGCAGTGTTATATAGACTGTTTGTGCTTTGTTATTGAATTCCTGGAGCATTTTTATTGTGTCAACTCACCCAAGAAGTATACATCATTTCATTTTGTGTCACTACATTGTATGTCAAAAAGACATTTTCACATTCTGATTTCACAAGAGAGAGCGTGTATGAGCGTGTTGTAGTGTCGGGTGCCTCCTATTGCCTTTTGAGATTGCCTGCATTCATGAGTTTCATGGCCCTAATGTTACACTATGACTCACTTTTAAGAGTTGGAAGTGTCTTTTGTGCTATGTCTTATAAAACAGACAATAACAATTTGAATCAAATGTCTTTATTTAAATGTAATTTTTACCCCTTTGGAGTACTACCCCTTTGTATTGTAATACCTAACAAACTTTACACAGACACAATGCATCTGTTTTTAACTGTAACCATACAGTTTTGCTCATGGAGCCTTATTATGGTGGCTGAGTGAATCAGGGCACACAGTTTATTTCACAGCAATGAATGTTTTCCACAGTAAACTTTATTTATTTGGGCCCCTCTGCTCTGCTTGGTTATACACACAAAGCTTCCCTCTGTTCTCCTTTGATAAACTCCCAGTTAAGAATCACTATCTGATCTGTATAGAAAACTTTCCTGGGGTTGACTGTTTACTTCACAGTGTCAGAGTTTGGAGGGTGTGTGCAGAAATTGCTAATAGTGTTACCTCCAGACTGCTCTTTTTGACTAATGCTTGACCATCCTCTTATCAAAGCTTCTCGTACACATCCCTTTAAAGCAACATTGCACAAATTGCATTTCTTTGCAGATTCAGGGACTATTCTGATGTAAAGAGATTATTCCTTTATCTCCTGTCAGTGATTAGAATATTTAGATGAAGTACCCTATGGTTTTTCACTGTTGTATTTTCTACTAGTCACCCTCTGTTGGAGCAATCACACATGCCCTGGCACAGACACTGACAAAAACCATAGACTAGACAGACTGTAAGGCTGGATGGCACCAAGCTCACACACACAATCCCCAGAGTCACCCTCTGGATCACTAGCAAGTAGATGCCAAGTGGCAGTGACCCAAAGTAAAAAAAGCCCAGCAGCCACACCAGGACCCGTGGCACGTGATTACAGAACTTGGACAGTGCGTCTTGGTCCACCGCATTGTTGGATGCTACGGAGACAGAGTCCAGACTGTGGTCGCCATAGTAATCAGAACTGGCATTTTGGCTGGGTGAGTGCTGCTGGTCTCGCTGCACCTCCATGATGGTGATGACCAGGCAGTTGGAGGAGTCATGGGAGGGGCTCTCATTGGAGGACAGACTCTTGGGCGTCAGCACTACCTCCTTACTGTTGTCCGAGCTCCAGGACTTGTCCCGCACTGCCAGACGGGACATGATGTTTGAGTCATCTGGAAGCCCGGCCACTTCGTAGTCGCAGACCTGTGTTTCGTGGCGGCAAAATGGGCAGCTGATGGAGCTGGAGCCATCACCCACGTCCAGGATCTTATTGAGGCACCTGGCGCACACGCGGTGCAGACAGTCCAGAATCTTGGGCCTGCGGCTATGCATGCTGTAGCGCTGGTAGCAGATTTTGCACTCCAGCTCATCGCTGGTGCTGCTGTTGAGGCTGGTGTTAGCGTTAGCACTGGCATTGGCGGAGCTCTCCTCCGGTCCAGCCTTAGCACAGCTCATCGTGGCCTCATGCTCTAGGAAACAGGAACAGAATGTATGAGTTTACACAAAATATTATAGCATGCACACTAAAATGAGCTGTAATTAAGAATGAATAACATTATGACAACAGTAAATAAAGCTGTGGGTTTTAATACTTTCTCTGTTAGAGATGTCATACAGGACATGGTTCCTACAGAGTGTTATGCACTCATGCATTAGTGTATTTGTAATTGTCACTATAATATACTAACACCCATGCTATTAAGTGTTCATACAAGCCTTTTACTGGCCATGTGTTTCTCAAAGGCTTTAATTCTCCAAAGACCTAATTAGGCTGCTTTGTTTATTGCTGTTTGTGAAATTAATTACGGAAAGTAACATGGTGATTCCACTTCATTGTCCTGGGAAGCCAACTGGCTTTGTCTCTGTGATGTCACCAGGCCATTGTTATACTGAAGAAAAGATTCAGTTGTTGGAGTAATGAAATACAGTAGATGCCCTCTGGGCAAAGAGCATACTGCTGCAGCACATGGACCTCTCTCCATTATTAATGACAACAATGCTCGTGCATAATTGTATTTCAAGCAGAAATTTGTTTTGGTTTGCTGGATAAAGAAGTATAGCCAGCAGACACTGTCAATGGAAGCCCAATACAGAGACATGATCGCAGGCTGTTTACAGTTCAGGCTGTATTAGCTGCTAAAATCACAGATTAACACATCATTAACACTGTTTTGAGTCCCAGTTATATTATATGCTATCATCCCTTTTACAGAGAATAAAAACAAAATGGATTAAACTACAGTTGGTAAAAATGAGTTTTTGCTGCATATTTCAGTTAAGCACTAATAAACAAGCATTGATTCATGTAATCATGGAAATGTACAGCTGTTTTTGTGAATCTAATGTGAATAAAGCTTGAGAGGATTTTTCCTTTCAGTCTCGCCCTTTCCTTTCCTCACTTTTTTCTTGGCAGTAATTATATAAGCAGTTTTGACTCGCTTTTTCAGAAGACAGTTGTGCAGAGGTCTTTGTTTCTGAACTGAAAGGTCATCTTATTTTACATTTCAAATCCAATAAAAGAAGCTCATTTGTAGCTCAAATGGACGAAACCAATTTTGTCATTGTAATTGTATCTCACAAAAAGCATTGAAATAAGGACCTAATGAATGTCATGGGCTTCAAATTACAAATGCTACGTCAAGCTTTTTATGTTACTCAGGCCAGTAATATGTTGACGTGTGTTTGGCAAGCAATGTTCCTGGAAAAAAATCTGTTTTTCTAAAGGATATGTTAACATTTTTCTGTTGTTTTTTTAACTCTAAAACTAAATCATAGACATCCGTAGACACAACATCTAAAGGCATATAGGCTAATAATTTATTTCCACTGTAGAAATGCACTACTATGCAAAGTGAGCAAAGCACAAAAGCAGATGCCTTTAGGAGAATAGATCTGCATATTCTAAGAGCCCACAGCTGTACAGAGAAATGTGTGAAACAGATGCTAAAGAACTGCATATATGATGTTACAAATTCTCCCCTCACCTCAGTGACAGAAACATTAACACTACAGAGAATTTTTAGCCGCTCTAGGTGTAATATTTTCATGGTTTCTCTTAAATGTTTGTCTTACACTAGCGTTTGCATACAACTTGACATTTGCTTAATTATCAGGAACCTAATTCTAAACACTCCAGGCTAGAGAGTTGACAGATAAATAAAATGGTCTTTTGTTATTGCCATGTCCCACTGGATATCATGGCTTGTCTACACACATTGAAGCAGACACAGGCCAACGAGCTGCTGTTTTGTCAGCACACAGGGGCCTTAGTGTGATTCTTTTATTTCTGTTAGCATAAGCCCTTCAAATGATGACTGAATGACTAAGCACACACAAGCTGAGGGAGAGCTGCATGACTGAGTTCACAGCATTGTAGACTGTGACAGAGATACAACAACATCACTGCTGTGGCTCACACACACTCTATATTGCTTCAGCATTTAGTCTTTGCAATTATAATACTCCTCTGTTACTACTCTTGTAGATATGCTGTGTGTGTGTGTACTCAGGGGGGTGTGATCAAAAGACACTTATTGCAGAGATGTCAGCCACAGTCCTTTTTATCACATACACAAACACACACAACATTCATTAAATTGCTTTCAAGTGCAATCAGTCCAACTTCTTAAATTTAGCTTCTCTCATCTCGCCCTCTGGAGACCTGAGAACCCAAAGTCAATTTGATTACTTACACCATTTTGTATATGTATGTTACCAGTGGGACAGAGAGGAAAAGATGGCTAGGACTGCTTATCAGTTTTAATAATAAATAAAAGAAATGCTATTCAAAGAGATGTTTAGTCATTTATGGATAATGATCATGAATACCTTATGAATTAAAAAGGGAAGCTTACTAAAAGCTGATATTTGTTCTTTAGGCTATGTTAATATTTTGTATTTAGTATTTAGGGCTGTGGTTTAAAATCCTGCATGACCTAGCCTGCGTCCCAACGTAGGTTTTTTTTTAAATTCTATACATCCCTGTGTGCAGCAGTTTTTGTCCTTTGTTGTCAAATGTTCTCATTAAAACAGAAGAATGAGCTCACTTTCTCATAACTGTGAAATTTAATACAAGCATTTGTTGTAAACGATGTAATTCTCCATCCTTTTTTACTGAATGTGATCATTTACCTCATTAGGTCGGACAGTAAATCTTCTGAACTGACAGTAATGCCTGTAGAATCTTTTTTACTTGCACTTTCAATGTAAGGATTTAGAGCACAGGAAATTACAGTGCCTAATTTGTTTTGTTTTGTACTAAACACATAAAATATAATAAAAGGCTGTTATGTGTTTTTGGGAAATTTTGTTCATACATAGACAAGACATTATGGTTAGTTGGATGTTTTTTTTGTTTGTTTTTCCTTGCCTCTGTTCAACAACAATTCCACTGTGTCTTATATTATTCTCATTTTAGAATTGCATATATCAACTTATTGATTTACGACAGTTAGCTTACTATTAAGATGAGTTATTGATGGGTTAGGTTCTAAATTTAGCTAGTTTTAACATTTAAGAGATGTTTTAAATGTAAATTAGGCCGACTGAAGATGAATATTCTTTTGGCCTGTACCTTCAGTCAGTAAAATTGTTTTCTGTCTTCTCTGCAATTGTAGCTACTTACTGGCTTCTTAAAGAGCACACTGGTGCCTCAGATGAACCAATTTCACTGTGAGGTCTGAACAGTTAGAGATTCAAGTATTTCACTAGCATGTCTTTCTCTGTGGAGAGATTGAAAGGGAATGAAATGACAGAGACAATGATAGACCAGATTCAATAGGGATACAGGGACTGGAGCTATGCGTAAGACAGTGAAAGGGTCTTTGCAGCTAATCTGTTCTGCCAGCTAAAATAATTGGATCTGCACAATATGTCAAACCTTTGATTAGAACCACGTCATTACTTCTGTCCCCTTTTAGAACGACAGAGAGAAATGTATTTGCCACCACTGTGAAACAATCAACACTGGTAAACATTTGTTTCTGCTCATCAGCTGCTGTTGAGAGGTTAAATGTGTGAAATGTTATGAATGTTGTGTGGATTGAATATATGTGTGCATATTCACAATGTAGGAAGGATCTACAGCTGACAGAGTTTTATGCACTTACATAACACAAAGGTAGATATTATCTTCCTATTTCTGAATGTGTAAAGTTATCTTACTCTTTCCTACAATCAGGCTCCCTCCTAGCTTTAGTTGCAATAACAGTGTGTGTTTTCTTACTGTGTGGGTTTGTTTTGCATCCAATCAACCTGTTTCTCCATCTGTCACTGATACAGGCATTATATCAGACTGTCAGAGCTACTCCTAACGCTTCACCTGCTCAACTAGTGCAGATACATTTAAGGGGTCAGGTGCTTTCGTTCAGTTATGTATTAAAGATTAAAGTTTACCCTCCAACAACCTGTAGATTAGAGTGGGATTATCCAGAGGACTGAAACTTAATCTGGTTGAGATTAATAATTCGGGTTTATCTTTGTAATCCTTCAGTTCTATCAATCTAATACACTGATCTCTGTGATCTGATACCTTGTTATGAGTGAAAGCGCTGTAGGTCTTCTCACTCAAACAGGGCAGGCGGAGTAAAGATGCCATGGACCACGTATTTAACCTGTAAGTAACACGTGCTTAAGGGAAGGAGCTGCTGAGTATGTGTGTGTGTTGTTTGTAGCAGACCTCACTCAGAAATCCCTATGCAAGGCCCTTGGTTTCAAAGATTTTGTAACCAGGATTTAAAGAAAAAAAGCACTGAAGGTTTGGTGTCTTAAGTGTATTTGCGTGGGAGATTGGGAATAGATCGAAGGAAAGTTTTTTTTTTTTTTAAACTACATTTGTACTGCTGGAATATCTTGGGGGTCATTTGCAGTTGACATATGCCTAAATACACAAACACGCTTGTGTTCCTTGCTTAATGAATTATTCAAAGATATATGAACATTTTAAGTTCTAAGATTTATTTATTTATCACAATCTTTTTTATCTATAAGAGATCAGTGCTCATGTTTTGGTTCATATTGAGCAGACATCTTGAGAAGTCATTCGCCTCAATGGGATTTCAGCATCTAATCAAGGCCTCCCCTTAAGGCTATAAATAGATTGAAGATTCTGGCTGTGATTGTAGTGACACAAAAGATCTTTATTTTCTCAGAAAACCTTTAACCCAAGACCCTTCTTCTGATTCTTAGGCCTTAGGACCTTATAAATGCAGCCTACCCAGTTTTACTATTAGCTTCCCAACTTTGGTTTAAAAGTGAATTCCAAAGTTTATCTCTCCACTCTTTAGTGAATTGACATCAATCTGCCAGACATTTTTCAATACTCGGATACAAAATGGCTCTGAAATATAGGTGGGCAGCTCCCAAAAACACCATATGGTTTGATTTCTTCAGCATCTAGGACTGTCTGAACCTCCTTATGCACATCAAGGACTTCAGCCACACATTAGGGAGCTCATGATTGCTGATATATGTGCTGCTGATCAACAGTCGATTTACTGCAGTGACTTCATTCATCTCAAGCACTATTATAAATGCTCCTGCCCCTGACAGAGTCTGCCACTTCTTGATAAAGTGCACATGAACACTGCCACTCAAATGTGTGGCACTTCTCATGGTCCCTTTGATCTAAATGTTTATGATTTTTTTGAATTGAGTAGCATAAATCTCAGTTGTTTCTACATATGAATTGATTTGCAAAATAAAAATACTTTAGCTAAAGCAGCTTTAATTAGTTTTTACATTTTTGGTTATACTTGTCATGCTTCCTTTTGTGTTCATTCAAAGTTTTACAATCAAAGTCAAAAGTTTTAACTGGTATTGTAAGCACCATATAATGCTACAAGCACATTTTTCATTTACATGTTTTAGAATAATACCTCAAAAACGAGTTTTTCACAACAGCTGTGGTCACTACCCCTGCAGCTCTGCCTCAAAACACTCTGCTAGCACTGAAATGTATTTTCTCCATGTATACATTAGGTCAGCTCCATTTTACAACTCTGTCCTTGCAGGTTGTGAAAGTTCTAAGCTGGTGGGCCACCATACAAGAGTATGGACTGGAATCCAAGTCACTTCATATATAACCCAATAACCCTTCACTTGACTTATCTGACATGTGATAAATATGATATGATGTGATAAAATATTATCATGTGATATCAGGTATCAGTGTTTGTTGTGTTCAGCTACCTATTCAATCTGTAATACCATGACCTACTGTTTATGTGGCCTACTGGTTATGTAATACCATGACCTACTGGTTATGTGGCCTACTGGTTATGCAGATGCCACATTTCGGGTATGGGTTACCATACTTGACAAATACATAACTTTCACTTCTATCTGAGCCAGTAGAGAGATTGCAGTAATGAAAAGACCTTCCCAATGTCCAACCATATCAAACAGACATTTTTTCATTTGACAAACCCAAGCTTGTCCATCCAAAAATAACAGAACAAATTATTTCTGACATATATTTTTTCCAATATTCAGAAATAAAACCGGGTTCAATTACAGTTGACTGGGTTCAATTACTAGATTCTCTCTGGGTTCCTCCAACTTAATTATTGGAATCACCTAGTGCAGATAGCAGCCTCACTGCCTGCTAGAAAAAGCCACAAGTGTTCATTTTTAACAGCACTACTTCTGGCACATCATTACAGTGCCTCAGGAGCACTTGTAAGGAAAAGTTTTGTAAGGACAAGCTCTATCACGGACAACAAATGGACAGAAAAAGCACTTTAAAGTAAAGAAAAAAATTCACTTTAACAGCACCATCCTCTGTTTGCTGGTTGGATGTTGCACTTCTATGAACAGCTATAACTGGCCCTGAGGTTTGGCCCAAAGTGTACCATGACAGTAAGGATTTTAAGAGAGGACAGGTATCAAAAGACAGATCAATATAGCCTTCTGTTAAGCCTAAACTACATAATCACCACTTTTTTAAATGTGCACATCACTTATTGTCCACCAAAGGTCACTGAAATTAATCACGACTAGACAGCAAATTGGCACATTTGTTTAAGGTGTTAGTTACGGTCCTCCTTATTGGTTTTGCGGTTTGTGTGGCAGCTTCTCAGATGCTCTTTGACCTGATCATGACACCACTAATACCATTCATACACTCCTGCATCTCACTCGGGTTTGAGAAAAAGAGAATAGCAGAGAGAGACAGAATTGCAGTAATTGAATGCTCACACACACATGCACAGAAAGAGCTGTTGACTGAGGCTTGTTTGTGTGGAGAGTTATTGATCGATGTATGAGGCAAAGATTGGACATATGTGCTCTAAAACCCCATTGAGTACAGTTAAACTCTCTCTCTCTCTCTCTCTCTCTCTCTCTCTCTCACACACACACACTCTTACACACACACACACACACACAAATACAAACAAACATGCTATTTCTATGTTGTTTTCATGGATCTAAAAACACAGGAATCTGTTAGGAAATTATCTTTGCTAATCAGTGATCTGCGTGCATGGGTATGTGTTTGCCTGTTCACACACACATGGGAATTGTCATCACGGTTATTGTTAGATGTTCGTTCATGCGTTCCTCCCTCTGGGTTTTGATCTCAGAAGGAAATAGCAAAAATCATGCCTAACATCAGGGTAAGGAGGAAAGCAACTCATATCCACTTACTGTGTTACTGTATTTTTTGCATGCAGTCCTTCTATCTTCTTTCCTCTTTATTTCATTTATTCTGATTCTCCCTGATGTCATGTATTTGCGACGAGGTTTTTATGGACTGAGCATATCAGACTACTGTCATCTACTCATGCAGCTGTACTTGTCTTATTGCCCTCTGCTTATAAAGATGAGTTCCATCAACAGGCTGTCTCTCCCTGGAAACCACTGGATCTGCGCAAATGTGTGCGTGTTTGTTTATCTAAGTAGCTCACATCTGTTTCAGCAGCAGACAGGCCAACATCTGTTCCTCTTTCTGTCACAGCTGCCCTATGTCTGCATATCACAGCAACATCACATCACACACTGTAATGTGTGTTCAGAACTCCTCCTCATACATCTACATTAACATATGCATTTTGGCACTGCTGACCTCTAACTTGTTGTTTTTGTTTAAATTGTGTTATAAGTTATATTTGATCTGCATGGAAAAATGATCAGGACGCAAAATATTTCTGCATGAAAACTGGTGCAGTATCAATCCAGAAATTCATGAACACTTTCAGTACTTGTGACTACCAGCAGAAGAGCTTGAGAAACACTTCTGATATTACAGAAGTCATCATAGATTGATTGACAGACAAAGTGACATAAGCATGAATGTTTAATCCTGTCATTCTTACCGTGCTGTGTGGTCTCTGGCTCCGGCTCCTCCAGGGTTGTTTTCTTTTGGTTGTGTAATTGTTAAGTGATATTCCGCTGTTCCTCGGCGCTCTCCAACACAACTGTTTTCATCTCTCTTCCACCGCTGGTCTAGATATACAAGCAGCAGGCATCCGCAGCTGTCTGCGCACTGGGTCGGCGTCTGCACGAACAGGAGGAGGACTTTGCGGGGAAAGCAGCAAGTTATCAACGAGAGATTGGGCACCTGCAGAGCCAACTCAGAGACAGACAGGAACAACTGCACGGAGCTCTGCAGCAGAAGAGGTGATCCTCTCTCACACACACTCACTCATGCACAGACGCCCTGCCTCTCACTTAGTGTGAATGGAGGGGTGAAGCGGTGAGAGAGCGGTTGTGAAGCCGCTGTCACAGGAGCATAGACCAATAACAGCAGAAAAAGAGCGAGAGAGAGAGAGAGAGAGAGAGAGAGAGAGAGAGAGAGGAGTGGCTCTAGACAAGCTGGCACAGCTGCAGACTCATTTATCTAAATGTTCTGTGTATTCTCCTGTTTGTGCACTCTCATAATTATGATCATTTTTCTGGCATTTGCTCTCTTTTGACCTCATATTCATCTATTCTTGTAGTTTGCTTTTTGTTCTAAACAAATATTGCAGGTTTTGAGTGAAATCAGTTGGATGTGCCTAGACTTTACCATTATTACCTGTTAAATGTTTGAATTTAATTTATTTTTGTTTAAAGTTGTAACTTTTTTGTTAAAAGAGAACAAAAATCAGCTACTGAGCAAGTACATAACAGGTCAGTGTTTAAAACAGGCTGCTTACCGGGTCCAATTTCCCAGGAAATGTCAGTTTGATTTGTGGTTACATCACATCTGTAAACAGAAAGAAGATTAGGATCATAAAGCACATGTGTGGATGCTGGAATTGTTCTTACAGCAGTTTAGAATTAAAAAAAATTTCTGGATTTGTCACCCATGCTAACTCTAACCCAACTCTAACTCTAAGTAACTTGCAGTTTTATGTTTCCAACAGAGATGGTGATAGAGAGTTAAAGTTATGGATTGCATCATTGGTGATCTGTTCATAAGAGCACAACAGATCATGCCTTTTAAATAGCCTTTTGATTATTTAGATGGCACATATAAACCATCCAAATATGCATGTTAATAGATCATATTGCTTGAGAAACGGTTCTGTGTTTCTTCTGTCCCTGTCTGTATGGCTGTACGTCTCTGTTAAAGCATCTGTGTTTGAGTTTGGATGCCACAGGCAACCTTGGAGCAAAAGAAACAAACACATGAAAAATAGTTTAAAGGAAAGACCCTTGTCTTCATAAAACATGCAGTTTCCTCTCAGACTCTTAAAAATAATTACCATTTCAAAGCTGAAAAGAGCCAACAGATCTTATATAAACCTAAAGAATAGCATTTCCAAAGTCAGTACAGAAGCTGTATATGCCAGAGTGCAGCTGTTGCAAGAGACTCTACAAAACAAACTCTTTTGCAGTTCATCCATGTGTTTGTGTCTAAGCATAAGTGTGTTTCAGTGTGTTATTTTAGTTTCAGTGTGTTATTTATTTCCTACGGGATAAATAAAGTATCTTTCTCTCTCTATTTTATTTAATGTTTAAGCCGGCATGTCTATACATCTGACTAACTGAACAATACAGTTTTTTTTTACTGGGGCACAAAATAATTAATATAAAGTGACAAAGGTTTGAAAACGCTTGACAGAGTTCATGTTTCTCATGTTTCTAAACACTTTATGATTAGGTTTTATGTTAATATTTAATATACACTGTTAATATTGGATCAGACCGTGGAATAAAAGCAGTCAGAAGTGGCCAGTATACATGAGAACTCCAGGTTGCACCTCATAAAATTGGTTGAATGTCAAGAGTGTATATATCTGTAAAAAAGTGTGAGAATAAAGAATGAGTGGGGAAGTCTTGTCAAATTTTAATTGGTACTATGTATTCATGCAGTATGTGCAAAGTGTGCACAGAACACATCTCAGTATGGTCCAGTCTGTAGCAGACAGGACAGAGATAGTTCAGCCAGTCAAGGCAGGATACAATGACCAGATGAGGACAGACACACACAAACTCACACAAACACTCAGTCTCGGTATCAGATCTGCTGGGCTGTCTGGACAGCTCACTTTATCCTCACAAACTATGACACACACTTCAGAATTTGAGCTCTGTCTAACTCATCTCAGCACCACTTCTAGCTGGGTGTACGAACTATTAAATCCTTTCTATTTCTCTCTCTCTTACTCTCTCTCTCTCTCACTCTCTTACTCTCTCGACATCACATCAAAACTCATGTTGAACTCTGTTCCCGTCCTAAGACAGATTTCTTAAATGTCAGCATTGATACATCACTACAATGCTTCTCCTTCAGAAGAGATCTTTCTTTTTTACTTTTTTTTTAAACTCTTTCCTACATTGCATGTACATAAATTGCTACATGTATGATGTTTGTGTCGAATGTGATAAAGGAATGACAGCTCTTTTGTTGACTATTTATACTTCAACTCATCTGCTCCATCCATTTGATTTGATTCTGGTTTAATTTTCATTTTTGACATCAGTGAATGGAGGAAGCAGTATTCAGGAAGACGTGACTTTCTTTGGCTGTGAAACTCTGGTGGTGATTCAACACAATGATGTAATCTATAGATGGCACAGCATAACCATCACTGTATCTCAAATATAAACACACAGACTTTTCCTCGCTGTCCTCAAACATATGTATGTATGTGTGGTGAATTGTCCTCTGTTATTATGCTGTGTGCTCTTTGTGATCCTGTGTGATGTGTGGATGAACATTTAAACTGACAGTCACTGCTCAAAGTCATTTAATACTGTATATGTTTTCATATACAGTTTCAGTTTACATCTGAGTTTTACATACAAATAGCAGATACATATTATATCTCAGTTTACATACAAATAGCAGAATTAAATTTAATGTATTATCTTCATGAAAGTCACTTTTTATAAAAGTTTTTTTTGAAATTTCACTTAACCAAATCCTTATTAAAGATAACCTTATTTCCTGAAAATATCTTACGAACTGTGAATATTTTGCTATGCTGTATGTGGGCAATTGAGAGAGGAAGTTTAAGTGTGAGCCAAAGGTGGTTCAGTCAGTCAGGCCCACATGGCTTTTGAGAACCTGGGAGATCTAATCTCCAGCTAATCTTCACTGCTTGCAAAGCTTCTGCAGGGCACTGAAACATTAGCTTCAAACCATATAGAGATGAATGTGTGTGCTCTGAGACTTATATGTGAGAAAGAGGGATAAAACGCTTGCTTATATTCTCAAATGTCACCTGGCTGTGTCACAGAAGTGAGAGAGAAAATAAAGAGAAAAGTGAAGAAAAATGGACATGTAAATTATACATGCCAAATAATAGCATTTTTCCCTAGTATAATTATGAACACACAATGTGTCATTATTGTATAATTGATTTATACTCATCACAGAGGTGTTAAATCACAGTTCAGTGAGGCAGCAGGTCAAGAGTCAGAAATAAACTGAACTAAGACCTTAGGACACCACAGGAGAGCTGTCACCCGCTTCTACTTCTTAAATGTCTCGCCTTCATCGAAGCTTACATCTGTCTTTCTGCACAGACCTTTATGTTTTTCCTCTGAACGTCCATCTCTCTCTTCATGCAGTTAGTAACAGATCATGTGCATCTCTTTCATGAGACTCTGAATCCCTCAGCTTCAGGTCAGTGAACATGCTTTGTATCACTCTGTTGAGTTTACTGACGGGTCTGCCCCAGGAACAATGGAAATATAATATTACAGTAATTATAAATTACAGCTTGCAAAAAGGCTTGTCATTCTACTATTGTGCAAAGCCCCCTTGCAGAGAAGGAACAGTTTGATGAGTTAGTTTTGTGGATTCGTTAGAGCTGTTGGCTGAAAAAGGAAACAACTGTGTGGATCTGAAGAGACGCGTTTTGTTTTTTCTGTTGTGGTGGTACTGTTTATAAAAAAGGTGATTCACTGAAACCAGGACACCGACAGAATACACATATTAATGCAATAAACGCATGTGTATAATAATACACATGCATTAACACATACTGTATATATGGACACACATTGATCTTTTTGCTAGTGAACAAGTGTAATATCATCTGTGTATTATTATATTATTTTTTGTTGGAGAAATGTAAGAAATGACAAGCAAACATAAAGCCACCTTTTACTAACACACCCCTGTGATGTCACTGCAGCAAAGAAAATATGACACTCATTTCAATCTGGGTTCAGACATGTTGAAACATGTATTACTTTACAAGCCTTTCTGTGTGAACTGTAATCTGCTCTGCATTACATGCTGTGTTGTTCTGCAGTGTTTCCGGTCAGAACGCATTTATTTATCCTTCATGCACCTGCAGTCAACGATACTTGACTCAGGCTGTATTAAATAGTACAATGACAAGTTTATAATTGTGTCTGTCACACACACTTACAGATTGCGCCTCAGAGTAGACACGCGAGCACAGCTTTGTGTGTGTGTGACGCATATGTTTATCGGTTAGTGGCACGGCTGAATCATCATTAAGTCTGTAATCAATTACACAGCACTAATGAATTACACTAGGGCAGCTGTGTGTGTGTGTATGTGTGTGTGTGTGTGTGTGTGTGTGTACATGTGAGTCTATGGGCAGGGCAATGATTGTGTGTGTGTATTTTGTGTGTGCATATTGGATTAATGGTGCTGAATGGCCATTTGTGCAGCTTAATTTAATGTAAGCTTTATGTCAAACAGAAGCAAAGTGAACAATTAAAAAAACGCAAGCTTGCCGTTCTGTTACACAGAGTCACAGAAGTTTCTTGTGCATACAAAAATGAATATCTTAATATAATTATTTAATATTAATATTACCGTTATTATTATTATTGATAAATACTAATTGTTAGTCATCAGACAGATAAAAATGTCTGTTACCCAACCAGAACTTTAACCACTAGGCTAAACCGCCCTAAGAACACATGAAACCATGAGTTGTTCAGCAGAAAATCACAGCTTGGTTGAACTTGGCATCATGACATTACAGAGACTACACGAATGACATCAATGAAGGTTTCTCTGAAACACAGTATAGTGGCACAGCAAAAAGAACCACAACCTCATTAGCTGAATTATATTTTCTCCCATGTATAAAGTTACTCTCCCAGTGCAGTGTTTACAAATTCTCTCCCACCCCCTCTTTGTCATTACTTTTTTTTTTATTTTCTTTTTAGAAACTTTGGTAAAACCAACCAGGTCAATACTAGTCTGTTTCTCATCTTTTATCTTCGGCTGCGTACCACTCAGATGTGTCACTCCTTGCCTTCACGTCCACTCAGGCTTGCATCATTTTTCTCTCTCTCTCTTTCTGTCTCTCTCTGTTGGCTACCTGGTCATGAGTATGAGAGCGAAAGCAAACACATCCAATCGATTGGAGGGTAAGAGAAGTGGCTGTTATGTTAAAGCTTTATGTGAATTATTACTTTTCCTGTCTACCTGAATTAGAGCAAAACTATTACCTTCTAAGCAGTGTTTATACAGATGTTAATTCCACAATTTGTGTGCACTGAGTAGAGTCAATGTCATTTTATCCTTGTTTCCCACCGCTGTCTTAGAATTCCACAAATCCCCTGTGTGTTTATGTATTAAATATATGGGATAATCTTACATTTTTCTGACTTAACCCACACCAATAAGAGTGTGTTACTCTCAATTCAGTGTAGCACAATTTACCATGTTTAAATCCGTTCCTCAGATTTCCCCTCAAAATCAGTGCAGAACTTTTTTTCCGTCAGATTCTGTTTTAGCCTATACATTCTGATCACACATCAACATGTGATTTCAGCCATTCAGTCGTGTCTCTTCTCTTTAGCTGTCATTCTGTGGGTTTCTATCTAACTCTGTCCTACCGTCTGTTCCCCTGTGTGACACTATTGATCAGATGACCCACCCACTGACAGCAATCTCTTGCGCTCTCTGTCTCTGAGTCTCTCTCTCTCTGTTATAAATCTCTAAGGTGACAGGGCAGAGTATCTGTGTGCATAGATAAAGCCTTGTTTGGCTTTTGCTGAGACTGCACAATATGTGATGAACAGAGAGAAAGAGGACAGAAGAAAAGGGCATCTGCAAGGAGAAAAAGCGAGAATCTCATGAGAAATTCAGGAATGCTTGAAAATGATTCATTTTTCTTTTGACTTATTCATTTGACTCCTTATCAGGATAAGTTTTGAGGAGAGCAGCACCTGTGATAAGTTAAGGCTGTATGTCTGATTTGCATGAAATTTTGATCATTTTATTTCCCGCACCCATATAATCTAGACATTCAAATGTATAAAATTTGATCATTTTCACCTGTTTTCTAAAATTCCCTGCTGATAGCGACTTGCTATCTTCCTTATTTTCATATTTGCTTGTATTCAGCTTGATCTTGATGACGTCAAATGATGAACATGCACACATGAAATCATTTCATTTCGTGTTTCTGTGGTGGCCAGAGAACAGATGTGTTTGAGTTATTTGTCTCGCACTGCGCGAGTGTGCCAGAGATGAGTTTCCAACGTATTGATGCAGACAGACATAGGGGAAGATGGCAGCTAAAAAAACGCATCATAATTACGCGACCAGCATCCCACAAAGTAAAAAGCACTTAAGGAGATGACGTGCCACTTTGAGAGAAAAAGAGAGATAGAAAGCTTGTCAGAACTGTGTGTGCTGAGGCTGTGTGTCAACAGATGGTCTGGCTAATTGATCTGTCATTACGACGGCTTACCTTCTTCCAGATAGAACATCAAGCCACTTGGTCATCTCTCTCTGTCTCTCTCTCTCTGCTCATGTTTGTGTCTCAGCACATTTGCAGTTAATACCTGTTATTATTGTGCAGCTGAGCCCTCAAAAGCCCTATGTACGAATCCACTGCTGTTGACTGCGGAGTACGAAAGACTGAAAGGTCGAGGATTACAGATTTGTGTATGTGCATGTGTCTGTGTGTACTGCGAATGCTTGTGTGCATGTTTGGATACCTGCTGAGCGTTACATTCCAGCTGCTGAAGTGGACCTGTTAGATTTGAATTATATGCAGTTGTTCAGTAACTAACACTAAAGAGCTGACAGTAAGCATTATGAAGCATTATGAAGACGGTATCTTTATACAGTGGATAGCTTGCCAGTAAAATAAAGCTTAAATCTGGGCATGACTATGCATATACAATAATGTGCACAATGTGAAGTACAACAACAGCAGTGTACATAATGTTTTCAAAAGCAAATGAGATGCATTTCTTTTTTTTATTTAAATATATTTTTATCTGTCTGTCTCTGTCTTTCTCAGAGAGGTGGAAGGTGAGTTGGAGGTAGTTTGGGAAGCAGCTACCAAGAAGAGTCAGCGTTTGAGAGAGTTTGTGTTGGGGAGCAGTTCGTTGAGTCCAGCCATTATGGCTCCAGTCCTACACAGCACTTTTAGCCAGTCGCCTGTCAGGATTCCCTGTGCAGAGGATTTTTTTTCTAGCACAACACCGCCTTTTTTCCCCTCTGGGCAGAATTGTGTGCCTCATCCTTTACACCACAGCCCCATGTTTGAATCTGACTCCGACCAGCACCAGAATCCATCATCTGATGAGAGTGAAAAAGGCAGGCAGGACTCCTCCTAATATTTTTATATCCCCCCTCAATAAGGGTTTTGAATTCCTGAATTCATTTTCATAATTGACTTGAAGGCTTAATGTGTTTTCATGTAAAATACATGAGGCTTATTGCAATGTCCTTTAATAGATTGCTATTATTTCTCTAGCTTTGACAAATCGCTATCTTATTAAAATTGAGTTATAGACATATTCTTTCTCTAATGTAACTTATTGACACTATTAACAGTGTTTTTTTTTTTTTAAAAATGCATTTTGGGTGTTTTATTTGAAAAACAAAAAAGTTCAGTTTTGGTATTTACAATGCAATGCAAAAACTTTAAACCTCAATATCTCAAAACTGGTCAAAACGCAGATAGAATCTTGTAATTCTAAGGTAGCGAAATGTGCTTTAATGCTTTTTTCATACTACATGTTTAACAGTTTAACAGTTCTCTCTGTGTAAACTATAGGTCGCTAATAATTATTATTCTGTAGTAAGGGAGGGCGGTATAGTGTTTATTTTGTTACTGAACTCATTTTCAAAAGGATTTGTGACAGAACAGTTCCAACAGTGAACACACAATAGCACAGGAAATTCTATTACAAAAGCCACATGATGAATGATAGATCAACAAATCTCTCTCTCTCTCTCTCTCTCTCTCTCTCTCTCTCTCTCTCTCTCTCTCATAAAGGTCTTGCACAAAAAGACTACACTGTCTTGTAAGGCTATCCTACATTTTTCTTTGATAAAGACACAGTAGGTGCCGCAATGTTCTGTGAAAAACAAACATTATTGCCATCCTTGTTTTTGTCCTTTTCTGAAATATGTTGGAATAAACACTCAAATTTAGGAGTGATGGGGCTTGTTTGGTTTTTCACTGTTCTGCAGCCATGAGCTCAAAACTCTTTGCTGTTTCAAAAACACTGAAAAAAAGGACCGTTTGCTTAAGGGAAACAATAAATGCATTAGATATTTGATTATTATAGATATTTGGAGGGACAGATACCATTACCAGGGAATTAGACATTGCCACTTTCTGGGACAACTAAAGGATAATAATTAATATAGGATAATTATACTATGTTTTTTCTGGCGGTTATTGGGTAAGTAGAATTTATACAAAAGCTCTGATATAACCATCTTCTGAGGAAAAATCTACAAAACAATATTGTTCTACAAACAATATCTGTGAGTTCTGAAGCAAATCAGCACTGATGAACAAAACTAGTGCGACCTGAAAATAAAACTAGTCAGTCAACAGTGACACTATTGTGTACACACCTGACAGGATTAAAAACATGCCTGTCTGACTAATGAAGCTTAATTAGGGCAGTCTAAAAGTTGTCTGCTTCATGAGACTGCTATTTTTAGAGCGAAATTATAGCCCAGCAATCACTGCACAAAACAAATCTCATTCAGGACATCTGTTGTAACAATGGGTCACAGAACAAAATACACACAGCAGACTGCTATGTGTGCTCACACTGCCAGTAAAGGTAACTAACTAACTGTTAGCTAAAATGTATTTTAAATGTTGTCAATGTTTTGTTAATGTTCTTCAATATTGATATTTTAAGAATAGATAGTGCTCCAGTGAATTTGAGAGTTGTTATAATAGGGAACAGAACTGCATTGCTCTTGGTAGACAATGAATCACAAAAGTATATTTTAGGATGAAATGTAGGACGACTGTCTGCAAAGAACTATAACTTAACACAGGTAAGAAGAAGACAGTGTGTGTGTGTGTGAGAGAGAGAGAGCTTTGCATAGGTAAAGCATAGTTCTGCAGGTACAGGTCACTTGTTTCCCTTCACAGGCCCAGTGGACTGAGGTGGTGACAGCAGATAAAAATGATGAGGACTTACAGTACATCGTACAGTAGAATGTCACTGCTTTCTATAAGCAAAATATATACACACACAGATTTATTTCACTTTGTTAGCAAGGACATCGTAATTAGATTTAAAGTAAAATATAGTAATTTCTATAATTTATATATAATTTTGATGTATTTTATATTTACTGGTAAGGACCACAAAAAAAATTAAGTTTTTGACATTATTCATTTCATTTTTTAAACATTTGCCTTCAAGGAAAAAACGTGCCACAGACACACAAAACCAAGACAACGGTCTAGTTTAATTTTATGTCTGTTCTCTTAATGTATTCCTAGAACTCTAGTCTATAGAGTAGACTATAGTCAATCTGGAGTATTTTCGTTTTTTTCGGAAGCCAATGGAAGATCGGAAAAACTGCTGCCATCTGTTGGATATTCATCACCAGT
>JAZGTK010000311.1:0-47489 GCA_036877625.1 Ambastaia sidthimunki
ATACAAATAGGATAGCTAGATCAAATACAAGAAGCATGTTATAGGCTACAAGCATGTCTACAATAAAATGCAACAGAAATGGTCTGAAAACTATAGCATACTCAAATGCTTCACAGTTCTTCTTTAAAATGCTAATGGGATAACTGTGAACTTTGTAGTACAATGATGTTATTATCTGCATTGCTTTTTTTGACCCACAGCTCAACAGCTGCTGCCAGCTAGCTGAGAATTGTAAACGTGTCAGAATTACATTCATTTTTACACTCTATAGGAGTCTTTTAAAACAGAACTGTTATTTTAGCACTCTGCCAGTACTGCGAGTCGGATCCAACCAGAAATACACCGAAAGGAAGGCGGGTGATGACACTTCAAAGGTGAGGCTGAGGGGAAAAAAATCCTGCAATAGCCTTAATCCAAAGACACCTGCCATGAAAAGGGGTCCTTTGAAGTCATTAGCTGAGCTGGACAGAAGACACTGCATTTACATGTGAAACAAACAGGCTGATTGGCTGTCAGTCTACTGGCAACAAGTGCTGCTGCCTGTAATTGCTTGCCAATGCAGAATGTGTACTTTATCGTGCCAAACTCACAATAAAATATACACTAGAAGGGCAGTTGTGCAATTACTGACTGACATTAATTACTGTGAGAAGCATTTCAAAATGAACCAACAGTGCTGGATGGATGTTTAAATGACATAGTTTAATATAATTAACAATTATCAAACTAATATTAAAAATTGACATCACACATCAGATTTTATTGGTGTGGCTGGGTTAATGAAAGTCTAGTTATACTTTTGTCATTCAGAAGTGGAGTTTTTTCCAGCTGTATTGGTGCAGGCATAGGATTAGTTTGGCAGGTTACAATCATATATCTAATTTTAATTAAAAAAACAAATATAAAAAAAAATTTAAGCACACCTTTTGCAAAATCCAGTTTTCACACCAAAGTTTAATATTACAGGTTTGGAGTTTGTTAAGATACACTTTGTATATAACAAAGCAACTAGAACAGTAAGCACAAAAAGACGATGTGATAAAAGCATAACAAGGTAAAAAATATCACAAAGCTGCTTTAAAAATCTCTGTGGTAGCTCTCGGCCTCAGGATCGGTGCTTCTGTATTAAACTGGCCTAATTAGAGCTCACAGGACATCTGCAGACTAATCCCCCACATTCCCCTCATCCTCTCTGCTTTCATCTGTCTATGAGGATGGCTCCACCAATCCAATAAGCATGTGTGGGCTACGTTATGGAGACAATAATGCCATGTACAGTAGTAACCTGTAATGTGATCATACACAATTTGGCAGTCAGTGGGGGGAGGGTTTGGAGTTTTACCGATAAAGGTTTGATAATAAATTTACCATACATTTATTTAAATAAAGGTTATTTTACTTACTTTGTGAGACTTTAAATTTGGTTCAGCTAAAATAAGCAAATGTTTAACCAATGTTTTGAGAAATGTAACCTTTCTGTTTTTTTTCTGTTGAAATCTGCTACACTTTCTGGACCCGCTGGTGACTAACAATTTACAGTTATATCTTTAGCCATATTTGAGTTTGTAATTGTCCCTCACCTTCACCTCAATTATACATTAACTTAAAAGCAATTTTAACACTACTCCCACAACACATACAGAAACCTACAACAGCAAGAATATTAATTTTATTAATGGCCTATTTGCATATTTATCACTGAAAGTCTTATCATAATGATATGACTTACTTAGAGAAGAAAACATTCACAAACAACAAACAGCACATATATGAGATCCATACTAACTTTTTAAACTCCATAACATTTTACATAACATCACTATCTAAATGTTACGTCACTATATACCATTTGTTACACTTAAATTTTCAACTGTTCACTCTACATATAAACAGCATGAGGGGAAACACAGCTGCCATATCCTGCAAGCTGAATTCTGTTTAAATTGTGTGCATCAGTAAATCTCTCTGTCTGTCCAGTTGTATATGCCTGTAATGTTTTATGCATAGTCTCAGCAAAACTTTCTTTGCACTTCTTGGAAGTGTTTGGAAACAAACACGTCTGTTTCCCTAGTTTAAAAACCTCACAGCTTCAGCAAAATCCAGAAAATTGTGTGAGGGTACAGAAGTTAATATTTAAGTAGGTTTGGTATTTTGTAACATTTCTGTATCTAATTTTAGATTTTGGATGTTGTGGTGTTGTCAGTCAATAAAAATAAGAAACCACAGCTCTGTTTGAAGCCTTACATTCCCTCTAATGGTAACACTTCAGTAAACAGGGTCATCACACAAAATCACAGCCCCTCTCAGCCAAGAACAGAGTACAAACAAATCTGAATAATGGCCTTCTGCATTATGCTTTATTAAGTTCAAAAGAACTACATTAAACACTAATGGAATGTAATGGAAAACAGCCCTAAGTACATGTAAACTATAAAGAAATTAAATATTTAAAACTTACTGCCTTCCTTATTTGGTAAGCATTTGTTGGTATGTCTCCTAAAATAAATAGTATACAGTATAAAATTATTATTGCGTCATAAATATGGGTAATTAGATAATGGGATTCATGTCAATACAAAATACATAAACAAATATTCTGCACTATAGATTCTACTGCTGTGATTAAGACACGCTGTACATTTTCAATACAGATCACATGATAATGTAGCAAGTGTAACACAGAGTTCCCCAACTAAGGAATAAAATGTGAACCTGACAGCAGAGCAGCTGTGATACACTGCCCTGTTAAACCTTACTGGAACTACCGGAGAACAAACACAAACTTTATGTTCATAATGACTGCTAAGTGAATGTACACCTTCTACACAAATGCACAACCTTCAGTCAATGAATTCACTCAACAAAACAAGCCTTAATGTTGACAACAGAGAGGAGCAGTAGCACATTTTCCCAGTATGTTTTAAAATCATCTAGCATCATTTTCTATGCTGGTTGCTTAGAAGAAACATCCAAGCGCATATTTATTACATCCATTTACATAATTCCATTAAACACAAGCTGAGAAAGTAAAAGCTTTGCTGCATACAGCAGGAAGCTCTTTAAATACAAAATGTGATCAAATTTCCAGCCAGATAATAATGCTGTTTTGCATCTGTTGTATACATAAAGCTTGAGGCTGATTGAAAATGAGGTTTGACTTTTTGTGGTGAACTGTGAACCTTTGTGGCATTAAAAGTGACAGAGGCATCTCGCATCAGCGGGCAGCCACAGTTACCCAGAAGGTAACACACTATCCCTCTTTAATGGCCTTCTGGAAACATAAAACACAAGGCTATATGACAACACTGCTCACTAAAAATAGGAACCAATGCGGTTTTAGTGGGCGTCAATAACAGCCAGTTCCACATCACTACATCACTACTGACCTGTGGGCAAACCATACAGTATCAAAAATATAATAACAGGCCTTATGCATTACATGGAATCACATTTAAACAACTTTTCTACTGTAATTCTTCTCCAGACATGTTTGTTACCACAGACAACAGTAAGTGCTTGCTGTCTACAGTAGGTGAATGAAGCTGAGTAAAGCAATCCTTTAATGATGTTACATCTTTGTATTGCTTACAATAATACACGGTAAAACAAACACATCTGCTTGCAAAACAGACTTCACAAAGTCTGATGTCTTTTCCAAGTGCTATGGGCACAAACAGAGACCACTTGCATCTTAAATTATTCTGCTTATTATTATTATTATTATACTTCTCTTAGTGATCATTTTCAGGCATCATAGCATAAATGCAGTCAAGTGTGTAAAATCATGTTCTAACATAAAAAAACTGCCAGCCAAACAAAATGAGAACGTGACCAAAAGCACCAGCATAAACCAAAACCCACTTCTTAATTCTTACCTAAATTATAGTTCAGAAATAAACAAACCTCGATAAAACAAGAGCAATAAAATGCCGCTCAATCAGTGCAACAGTTTTAACTTTTGTGTTAACTCGGATCTAGTTGATTCAACACGTGGACAGAAAAAAAGGCGGATCTATCAATAGTTTGTCATTGGTAGATTTGGCACCACGCTACCACCACCTAGTGGAAATAAGCCTGCATGACATCAATAAATACCTTAGATAACGTTACATTAGATCTTATATTATTTATATTGTTAAAATTAAGTAATTAGTGTAAAAGACATAATGTAAGTAATATTTCGTTGATCAATGTCTGTCTCTTTAAGGGCTAAGGAGTGTCCAACAACACTAGCGCATCTGGATTTTGTGTTTAACTTAAAAGGTACTTTATTTTCATTTTGCATAAATCCCTTAATAGCTATTGCGAACATTCATTTGTGTATAGAATAACAGCGGTCACTGCGAAACGAATTAAGCGTATAAAATAGATATCCTTGCTAAACAAATTTACAGTTTGCTATGATTTACTTCCATCAAAGATCTGAAGACAGCGAAGTGAAACATCACGGCCTTCAGATTATTTCAGTGAGTCACAGGAATAAACGCGTCTGGATGAACATGTTTAAGGGTAGAACGGCATCGTTCTCCAACAGTGTTGAAGAGACAATGCAGAGTTTTTGGGGTGAGAACAATTTTACTACTCAACGTAGCGTAAATAACTGAACAGAAAGCACTTAGTGAAGTAAAGAAACACCTACATAAGTATAAAAGAACATTAGCCGTATATTCTGGAAAGATCCTATTTTAACTATTTTACCTCTGCCTTCAACGTTTGGAGTTTCAGTAGTAATGTTTTCCAGTGTCTGAAGGGGGCGCTTTGTCCTCTTGGCGATCAGCAGATTTCCTCTTCAGTGATGATGGATCATAATTTGGTCCATCATGGAGTACATAATTTTTGAGGCAATGACTTATTCATGCCACTTAATAGTTTTGCACAGTAATAGGAAAAATTGATGTAACTATGTCAAGTTTCTACTGTAATACCTGAGAAACCGGTACTGCAAAGTTATTCCACTGTTCTTTAGGATATATGACAGTGAGGACTATGTAAAGAACAGGGCAACAGTTTTCCACAGTAATTTCCTGTCAACCTGTGATCTATGACAGAGTATTAAATCTGTGCTCATTGGCCACTATGTGCTGCGCCCAGTCTGCATCCAGAATGGTGAGCTGCCTTTTAACAATGTTGATTATGATCATGTTGTTATTATTTCTACAAATAGTGCATAAAATAGAAAACGTATGCTTGCTCTGAGAAATGTTCTGACTTTTTAGAAATGTTCTGACTAATTGGGAGATTTATTTGGGAAAAAGATGATCAGGTAGGAGAGCTAGTTCTCTGTTAAACACTTGTTCAGTTATTCCCTTGTACACTTTGTTAGGTTCTTAAATGTCATATTTCAAAGGTAATGTGTGACCAACAAATAAATATCAAAGAGTCTGAAGAAACCCTGTCAGATGAGACTGAAGATCAACCAGTGAGAGACAGGAGAAGGTTTACAGTATTCACTTAACTTTTTAAAATGTTTTTATAGTTTATGGAGGTTTGAACTATATGTTTTTTTGGGGACACATACATTTGTGTAACAACACTTTAAAATACATAATTCTTTACACAAGTTTCTCTTTTACTTACATCACATAGCTTCACTCAGAAAACTTCCACCACAGCACTTTATAAAATCATGGATTAACCTCATGTTATCTATTAGCCAGGAGGATAATCAGACTATTGCATCACCGAACAATGTGTGTTTGTGTGTTTTAAACAACATGATCCCAGGTGAAAAAATTCTGAGCTCACTGATTCAATGTGCACTTATAAGTATAAGATCATTTCATTTATTATATTTGAAATCTGCTTTCATTTTGTGTTCCATGAAATAAATTACAAGTTTGGAAAGTGCTACAACTTTCCAACAAAAAACAACAAAAAAAAAGATTATGGAAAATGAATATTGACAGAATTATTCCATTAAATTAAATAAAATTTAAGTCCATCTTTTTATACCATTCTCTCTGCTTTGCAGGATATGTTCATGTTGACCAAATGAAAAGGTATTCAGGCGAACTGTATGATTTTCTTCCTTTTCTCTGTGGCCATATTGTTTCAGGATCTAATAATTAGACCTTGTTTTCATAAAGAAATATAATCTGACATGCTGTATGTAAATATATTTTTTTAGGTGTTACATTATACTTTTCCCAGAAATATGAAATCCAGTCCCTGCATCTGAAAAGAAATAAGACATAATATTAAGAATACTAAAATGTTTAAAATAATCTTTGTGTTCTTTTATGTGACTGTTCATGGTTAATTACCTTCCAGTGATGTGGTCTGTTCATTAAAGGACTTTTCTCTGAAGTCCAGTTTTATAAATCTGCTGAAACCAGGGCTTAAATAATCCTCCAGTGATCTGATGCTGTTAAATTTAAAAAGCAGAATTTGCTAATTCACCATGTCTGGAAATTAGATACATCAAATGAACAGAATATAAAAACTGCACATAAGCACCCAACAATACAGGGATTCATTTTCAACCATTAACAATAATAACTGGAGTAAAATAGTAACTATTAGTCCACTAAACCTTAACAAGCAATACGGATTAAATAGATGGTTTTGTTAATATATGCAAAGTCAGATCAAAGGTGCTGCGATTTCTTGTGGCAAATAAGTGAGCTGTACTCTTGGAATTGTGTTTTCACTGTGTCAGCATACTCTGCTGACACTAATAAAAACATGAGATAACACAATTGGGAATTTCATTAAGTGGTAAGACTACCTGTTGCATGTAGATTAGTCTGCAGTAGGGATGTGTGTAAAACAGTTCTTGCCAGATTCATGAAGACCAGACACGGTAAGTGATTAACATCTGGGAGAGCTTGTCCCAGATGTTAATCCCAGAAGTTTATTATCAGACACGCTGAGGCATTCAGGGATGTGCAATTCATCTATTGCCATCTATTACTAATTTTTCTTAAGAACATTGTTTAAGTATCTGTTTAGCTTACATAGTACATTAACCGCAGTAGCAGGTTTTGTAATTTAAAAACAGCTTTCTCAATATTGTCTTTACACGTCAGGTGGCAAAACAGCTCAACATCAGTGACTGATATTCAGGCACGTCTGATGATTGTTGAAGCATCCTCCTATTATATCTTCTCCATGTTCCAAAAAGTAACAAATAAAAACGCAGTAAAATACTGGCGGCTTTTATTTTTAAAAAAATAGACTTGCCATCATCACTATAGTTACACACAACTTCGCATGTTCGGAACTAAATAATTAAAAAAGCAAGAAGAAATAAATATTAGTATTCATTTATTAGAATAAATGATAATTAACGGGGGGGGGGGGGTTACAACAGAATAGAATAAAATCATCTTTAAATTAGCGTAAGGAAAGTGAGTGAGAAAAAAAGAAAGTTGAATTGAAAAAAAGAGATAAAAACTGTMTATATTTAAGGACTTTTAAACTACTGTTCCTCCGCCTTTAATATGTTTCTGTATAGACGCAATACGGGGCGCAGTTTTGATGGTCTTGAATGGCTGAACTAGTACAACAGGAAGAGGTGGGAGGTACGTAAGGGGCTTCAGTGAGGGAAGCATAAATGATCTGTGTAGTTCTGACTATATGAACTGAGGTTACAGGTATTTAAAGGTGTTTATTAATTGTGCTGTGCGTGTCTTAGAGAATCAAATGGACAAAGACAACCTTTCCGTGGTTTTACATTCAAAAGGAGATCTTAGATTGGTATGACCTTTTTGCATTTTTGTTACACGTTACAACATAACTGCATGACTGTATTGACTACTGAATTGCATTGACTTTAACATTTGCATATACACTTCTTTCAAAAGGAGCAACGCCCTATTCCAGAGCCAGGACCAAATGGTAAAGATTTAGAGAAGCCCCATTATAATGCAGTGCAATTGTGGCACGAGTTATTCATTATTTATATTTATGTTAAATTGCATTTTCAGATGTATTACTTCAGATGCATTCTGTGGGAATTTGCGGATCAGACGTGCACTACTGGCAGAACGGGCGCATCGGGGACTACGTGTTGAAGCAGCCCATGATCCTGGGACATGAAGCCGCTGGTCGTGTGGTGAAAGTGGGCACTGCTGTGACGCATCTCAAGCCAGGTTAGTTCTCTCTGTTCTGAGGGAATGAGTTTGTAATATGAACAGTTACACCTAGATTAACTACACAAGCTGTTTCACCCTTCAGGGGACAGAGTTGCCATTGAGCCTGGGGTTCCTCGTGAAATAGATGAGTTCTTTAAATCTGGACACTACAACTTGTCTCCTAGTATATTCTTCTGTGCCACTCCTCCAGATGATGGAAACCTGTGCAGATATTACAAGCACAATGCCAACTTCTGCTACAAGTCAGATCACATTACTGGATGTTGTTAATCTTTGCATGTTTTGATTTTTACAGTCCATCACCCTTTAACATTTTATGCTTGTTATTCATATTCTGTATATGGCTGTATGCTTGCAGACTTCCTGATAATGTCACATATGAGGAGGGAGCCCTGATTGAGCCTCTGTCGGTGGGGATTCATGCCTGCAGGAGGGCAGGGGTCACTCTTGGAAGCGTGGTGCTTGTTTGCGGTGCAGGTCAGCCACCTTCAATGATTGTGCATATTTATGCAGTTGATACACATTAACTAACCAGGCTGTGCAGTGACCTTTGCCTTCTTCCCTACAGCTTTTCTGTTTTGTGTTAGGACTTTGTCTTTGTTTGTTAAAACACTATATGTCAGCACACATAGTCTCATTTTCATTCGGTTGCTTCTTTATTTGTTTATTTGTATTTGTTTAATGTCTGTGACATAAACAATGTTTTTAAGTAATGTCAACCTGTTCTTAAAAAATCTTTATAAGAATATACTTATAGAAAAATAAATAAAACAAACTAACATAAATATTTGTTTTTGCCATTATAGGGCCAATTGGACTAGTCTCTTTGCTGGCAGCCAAAGCCATGGGTGCCTCACAAGTAGTAATAAGTGGTAATATATCCATAATAAGTACATTATATAAAATAAATGTTAAATGTAAACATTATCTATATTATTATTATTATATATTTCTTTCTTTGTCCACATGTAGACCTGTCTTCTGATCGTCTGGCTAAGGCTAAAGAGTTGGGGGCAGACTTCCTGCTTCCAATTAAGAAAGAGGATGCATCAAAGGATTTGGCCAAAAAAGTGGAAGAAATGCTAGGCAGCATGCCTCAAATCACCATAGAATGCACAGGAGCAGAAAGCAGCATTCAAACAGCCATCTATGTGGGTTCAAGTACATATTTAGACAGTAAGATAGTACTAAATACTGAGTAGTACTGAGACCTTAGACCGTAATGAAGGTTTTCTGTGCTTATACTGGTGTTTTCTGTCTAGGCTACTCGTTCTGGAGGAGTGGTGGTGCTGGTTGGGCTTGGTGCTGAGATGGTTACCGTACCTCTTCTTAATGCAGCAGTCAGAGAGGTTGACATCAGAGGTGTATTTCGCTACTGTAATACGTGAGTAACTGTAACGCTACTGTACATTTTAGACATCAAAATATATTTTTTTAATTTAGGATACTTTATAAATTTTATTTTAAATACAAATATTATTCTTTTAGATTAGATTAGATTCCTTTATTTTCTGAGCAATGAAATTGTAGCAATCCTTGGTGCAATTCACAACACAACATCAAAGAATTAAAACAGTGTTAATTAGAGTGCAGGAAACCAATAAAATTATACAGTATAATACTGCTGGATAGCAGCTAGGGTGAGGTATTACACATATGGATATTGCACATTTCTGGATTGCTGTGAACCTATGTACAAGTAGGCAGTAGGAGTGTAAACAGGTAGTGCAAAATGCAGTTAAGATTTATTTTTCCTTTCTCTTCAGCTGGCCGATGGCCATCGCTATGTTGGCGTCTAAGAAGGTGAATGTCAAGCCTCTGGTCACCCACCGTTTCCCGCTGGAACAGGCTGTGCAGGCCTTTGAGACCACACAGCAGGGTCTCGGGGTTAAGGTCATGTTAAAATGTGACAAGAATGACCAGAACCCATGATTGAGGACGTGACTGTGATTTAATGCAGTTAATTTTAAGAGTTACCTCATGTAAATCCTGATAAAGGTACAGAAATTGATTTTGTTTGAAGCTAATGTAATTACTTATTAATTTCAGTTCTTTATTTATGAATCTGTTGCGTATTGCTGAAAATATTTTCCTGAAATAAACATTTTGTTACAAAAGTGTGACCATGATGCATTTGAAAATTACATTTAATGTATCACTGTCACGTTAAAATTTAATATTATAAATAACTTTTTGAATGTATTAATAATTTAAATGTATTAATCCTAGTATTTTGTTAACTAACAGCCAATGTTTACAAAGCATGTACTGTTAGTACTTGGAGACCATTCAACTTTCAGTACGGATATTTTACAATATATAAGCTAATAATCATTATATGTTTAATCACATTAAAGCAGTTTTGTAAAGATTTAAATGATTTAAATATAATTCATTCTTCAATGTTTGTGAACAGGGTTGTAGTACATTTTTATAACCTCTAGGGAGAGTAGCGACCTGCAAACTTGGAAAATAATAAATCCCAAACAACACTCATTAATGAATATTCTGTCTCAATGTTTTGCCGTAAAGCTCCGCCCTCTAATCTCCTATTACATCAAATAAAGCAGTTTCATTATCCTTGACTATGTGGAAAAGCCTCAAAATCTTAGCTGGCTGAACTGATTTCCAACTGTGAGACTCAAATCTGTGCTCATTAAGTCCATAAAATGAGGCAAGGGAGCTATTTTAAAGTGTTGGACGCTGGCCACTGTTAGAAGTAGCTGGCACAGATTTTGATTCAAGCTTCCAGGTCGCACGACCCACCCGGGTTTTATTACTTTAAGCCATTCTTCAGCTTGTTATTTTCCAAATGAACAAACCAAAATTGTCAGAGAATCAAAGACACGGTAAAACAACATTAAGGGCTTATATTACACTTTATTGTTATTTTGCCATAGTGTCATTTTAAGACGCATGCAGACAGATATTCATGTGATATTAGTCATTTCATGTTTCTTTTTTATTACAATTCATTTTCAAAAGCATTCTTACGCACTGGTAAGGCTTTTGGTCACAGTGTCTTATTTTCTGAAGGCCAAAGCCTCACAAAGATCAAATGGGATTAACAGTGATTCTACATGGACACAGTACTAAACAAGGTTAAACATTTATGTACAGACATTCTAATACTGTTAAGGAAGTGGACACACTATTAACAACACCATTACATTCACCACAGACTCAGATGAGTTGCAGCTGGGCATACACAAAAAAAGCACACATAAAAAATAAACTCTTCAATTTAACAACATTTATGCGTTTGGAATGAAGTTCATTTACAGCATGGCAAGTGAATGTTTGATTATTACAGCATGGGAGAAGTCCAGAAATTGTTTACATACGGTATTTTACAAAAGATTTGCTCGCTTGTATGTAAAAAAACTACTTTCCGAATTTACGTGGTTCAGTCTATAATGCCCACTACATGACATTTGTGTCTTTTGATGAAGGCTGGCGTAATGAAACAGTATTCCTTTGTTGATACAGACCCTGCATATGAACCAATATGATTTTGGTCAGTCATCCAAAGTCCACTGATATATCAGAACTAGGCCTCTACTAACCCACATACAAATTTGCCACGCTGTTTACTATTGGTTAATCTATATATGTAACGGAAACCAGGAGTACCGCTGTTTTAATGTAGAGGTGGTGTACTTGTGCATTTAAGATTCAGTAACAAATAAATTAGGTGTAGCGTTCAGTATATGTACTGTTTAATAAAAATGTTTAATATCAACTGAATCATCTCCCTTGGAATCAGGTAAACCTTCTGGAACAGTATTTTGGGTTTTTACTGTCTGGACTTCTCACTCTGGCTTGTCAATTCCTTACTATTGATATCACACTTACATACTGTATTTACAAAACAAACTTGCATTTCTCTAACAATGTCCACACATACGTAATTCAAAATTGCAAATAAATTAAACCAGGGTAGCAAAAATCAGATGTACAAAGTTACCCTCTCCCTCCCACATTAGAAAGAAAAGACTTGAGGTGCACTGACTCAATCTTTCATATGACTAAACACACACACCTCAAGAGAAGACATTACAAACCAAAAGAATTCACATTATCCAGAAATGACACACCATATCTCTTAAGTAACGTTAGCAGACAGCAAGAGTGATGGGAGTTATTTTTGGTGAGGGTGAAAGGAGAAAGTGGACTACAGCATTCCAACATTTCTCAGTGCGGTCAGGGCTGTCTTATCACAGCTGAAGTTCACCTTACATCATATATACATAGGAGTCTCCTGTCCAGTTAAGAGTCTAAACATGGCGGCTGGCATAGTCTTCATGTGGATCTGTTTTAGGACAAGGACAGAGGATTATGCTTCTTCTACAAAATGGATTAATATACTTTGTATATAACATTACATACATGACATTATTGTTTGATGTATGATTAATACAGAATTACATACATGTAAAAATAACATTACAAGCCTTTAACACGTGCAAAAATGTTGTTGGTACTTGATAAGCTCAGGTGACTGATGTCATAATTTTTAACATGCACTAGGGCTCTTTAACATCACTGGGTGACTGATAAAGGCTCACCTCGCCCACTGAATTGGAGAGGGCTTGGACGATCTTCTCATGTGCCGTGGCTACAACGCTTTGACCATTTATCTCAATGATGCGATGACCGACCCGCACCCCTCCTCTCTCTGCGATGCCCCCTCGCATCAGACTGCAGATCTGAACACAAAACAATGACAATGTTTACAAGCACATGCAACAAGCACTCAGCCACTCTCTGCTCTCCATACACACCCATACTCACAATGCCATTCTGCACACTGAAACCCAGCTGGTACTTCAGGTCTGGTCTCTTAATGAGAACTGTGGTTACAGGAGGGCAGCTCACGATGTTCAGCTTTACCTGCACCTGATTTTTCAGGCCCTGATGCAAAAACAAGATAACACATGCAAGTGATTACAACCTGTCATACACACACACACAGATATATATATATATATATTTCAAAGGACTTTTAATAACTAGCTACTCAGAACAGATGGTTTCATAGCCAAGCCAAAAGTCAACCATCTGCACACCTTGATGATTCCCTGACAGGTGGCGAGAGGCAGCCCCACCAGACTGGTGTTGTTGATTGACATGATCTGGTCACCAATGCTGAGCTTCCCAGAACGGGCGGCAGGGCCTCCATTCATCATGTTGGCCAGGATGACAGTGGGCAGAATGGAGCCCCAGCCAGACTCCACAATAACTATGCCCAGAATCTCCCCCTTCTGTTTCTCGAGCTGCAACTGTTGAAGGAGATACAAAGGGATGACTGCCAATAAAACGATGTATTCAGAGCAGTAGGGAACAAAGCAATTAAAGAAACTATTTTACTCAATTGATAACGTGAGACTGAGAGCTTGAGGGTTCAATCTAGCACAACTATCAGTGCATTTGAAAATATAACAGGATAAGCTGTTTAATTTCTGTAGTATGTGCTTAAGATGTTTAAAAAAGATACAGATATATCCACATTCCATGAGCTATCTGTTAATGTATTGGTTTTATTGTTATGACCCACAGCAACATAGGAAATCTGGGCTGATTGGGCACAGATGACTATTGACTAAGGTATTTATACTAATTACTGTTCAGCCATTGCTTAAGCAAAACATTTATGTAGGCCAGTTGCTGTGGAAACTAGCTTAAATGCCAATGTTTTTAGAAAATATTCTTTCATTTGAACTCAAGTGTTTCAGAGTCCTGCTGCACTGCATCACTTTTCTCTATTATCTAGTAATTCCACTCGTATTGTCCAGATAGCAGCTGGTGCACAGGGTCAGCAGAAGCTAACAGAGAAAGAGAGAGAGCACACTTCATAAAGAAGAGTCTAGCAGCTAACCTCTTTGCAGTTGTCAGAGTTTGAGAAGTGGATGAGGTCATCATTGTACATCTCCTGCGTGTTGATGATGTCACTGTACTCTTTCTGACTTAGGTCCTCTGGGTTGATGCCATTGGCTCTGAGGAACTCCTGGTAGGCCACACTGAATGCCTGACCAATGGACTGTGCTATGAGCTGGGCCTGGATATGTTCAAGAAGAAAAGCAGGTTAACAATTAAAGAACTCAGTAAATTAATGAAAAGATCTACATTGTTTTTTTATAAAGTATTCATTGGTTATAATTTGATCATGTAAAACACAGAACTAGCGATGCACTGCACTGCTTTACCAGCTGAGCTATGGAAAAACCTGTTTTATAAGCTACAGAAACAAATAGTCTTTTCTTGCTTTAAGCATAAATTTAACAACATTTTGTGAGGTTCATTTTTAAAACAAAGAAAACAATGTGCCAGTGGGATAAGAAAAATAAACTTATATATTGTCTGAAAACAAATTAATCTTGTTTTAAAGATGCTTCATTTATTTTTTACTGGTAAACAAAATAAAAAACTCATTATGAAACTGATATTTTTTTGCCATGTATAAAGAAAAAAACCTGTTCACGGTGAGTGTATGTATATATGACCTGTATGTGTGACAAGATCTGGCAGAACATTCATATATTGCAGATCAATAAAACAAAGAAACATTATTTCATATCTGACTCGTATACTTTCATTGATTAGATTTTTTTTGCCTGCTTATTCATGTAGCAGCGTATCATTGTACATTGATTTCACACTCCAAAACAGGTTTACACTTCTGGACAGTTTCCATATCTGCCAGCTGTCTTCTGTAAAGGCACAGCGGTGATAGTGTTCATTATGAAATTTTAGCACGCTGGCCTATTTCAAGCCCTGCGACTTCTCTCAAATCTTAGCAAATTATCTTTGTAGAAGTAGAAGAGTTGCTGGAAACAGTCTATTATATTGCCTGTCAGCACTAGAATTTTAATGAAGCAAAGTGGAAAAACAGTTCATTCTCTTTGCTAATGACTGTGGCTGTGATGTCTCAAGCAATGTGAGTGCAGGTGAGGGTCAACTATTAATAAACTAACATCCTAACATGTGGGCTTTGATTATTTGATCAGAACGGGAAAGATGACTGTCTTATGTCTGTAAAGTGAGTATCCTAATCACACACAATGACACACTGGAAATGAGCAGGGAGGACAGGTCAATTGAGAATAATCATGTTTTATATTAGAATGATTTAACTTTACTGATGTCCAAACATACATGATGTCCAAACCTTCACAATTACAGTAACGATCCAGGCTTTATATTTATAATCTTTTATGGGTAGAAAATGGAGTTTATAATGTGCTTTTAAAAATAGACTGCGTGAAAACTAGGGAAGTGCGGGGCTAACTATAAATGACTCATTTGTGGGCGAGCGCAGACGCACACAGACACACACACACGCACACACACACACACACACGCGCACACACACATTGGCTTGTACATCAAAGAGTGTAATTAGACAGCATGAGTGAGGAACAACTGCAATGCAGAGGAGAGTGTTGTGGAGGAGAGAGAAGTTGGGCCATTAGAACAGGATTATGTAAAGCCGGAGTTACTTGTGTAGCTGCTTGCTGTGGGACAGGAAGTGCGAGCCACAGGTAAATCTCCAAGCTGTGGCTGGATAAAAAGCCTACTGTTTGTGTGTATATGTATTACACACACCCCTATATATGTATTTATTTTATATATAACACATTTATTTAAAGCCCACACTTACATCCTCTGATTCAAAGACATGGCATATCATTTTGTACTGCTTTTTGCCCTCAGGGGCCCCAGGGGTCGTTTCGATGCAGTCCTGCGAGGCCGTGCGTGGCATGCGACGTCTCGCCATCAGAACCACAATGTTTCCGATGTCTGCAATGTATGAGATGGTGCGCAGTGCATTATCCATCATGGTCTCCTGTAAAACAGTAAACAGAGAAAGAACAATCGCTTAACATTCTGTAGCAACACTCCAGCGTATTACCTCTGAGCCCAGTTAAAAAAATATTTCACCCCAAAATGTCAGTATTTATTATTCTCTCACGTTGATCCAAATCTTTTAAATGAAGTAAAATCTTTTTACTTCATTTAAAAGATCAGATTCAAATAAACAATTCTTTTACAAATCTGACATAGCTTAAATTCTCATAAATGCACCATAGACATTTAGACTGGATAAAATCTGACTGGATTTTTCCTTTTGAGGGCTGAATGTCCCCATTCACTGAAACTGTGCTGAAAAAGTGACCTCTACAGTTGTTCATAATTCTTCTTTTGTCCGCATGGCAGAATGAATGTCATACAGGTTGGGAATGACATAAGGCTGAAGGATCAATGACTTTTTATTTTTGAGTGAACTTAAGCTTTAGGACATTTTCTTTAACACCGAAGTTAATACCATTTTTCAGCATTTTTATCCAAATGCACTTACAGAACATTTTCTAAGAAACAGTCCGCCTGGAGTGACTCGGGGTTAAGCGTCTAAATCAAGGCCATACTGGTAATATGGCTTTCCAGAAGTCACACATTCATAAACCTTCCTTTCAGTAACATTCATTTTAAACTACAGGCTAACAGCCTTGGGTAACTAGCAAAGATCTTTAAACAGTAAGTTACCACCACTTCAGCTTTGTAAAGGTAAGACGACCTTGAAAATTCATTTACTCCCTAAGACACTGTACAGTATGTGTCCTTTTACAGTCACTGCAATTTCTTCAACATTCTGTGTATTAGATATCAAATTAATGTGAATTAGCAGTACAAGCATGAGACGTGCTCTGTTGCATATATACAAATGAAAAGGTAAAACATAATCACTGGGCTGAAAGAATAAATGGGCTACATATATCACACATTTCTTTTGCCCTCCTCAGCAGGAGCACAGATGAATTTCACATGGCATTTCCATTCAGTGCACACAGAGCTCCAAATAATATGCTGCATATTTGCATTTTATGCAGCTTTCCTTTAAATTATAGGGCCCAATACAATGACCCGTGTTTACTTCAAAGACTGTGAAATAGATTGTGAAGCACAAGCTATCAGTGCTACTATCATTTCTTTGAACTGTCTGTTCTTTTCCATTTTATACACATATTTTGTGTTTGACTAGGAGACTTATGATCCCCCATGCCAAAAACTCATTCTGTGCTGGTCACTAATAATAGGCAGATTTACATTTCCTGAAGGAAATAACAGTACTTGCAGCAAAAGAATAGTGTTGAAGAAGATAACAATATAAGGTAAGCTTGTGTTTTAGGCTTTGCATCTGCAAATGAAAAGCTGCACAGAGAAGCTTTGCTGTTGTCATGACACCCAACATGCCTCGTATGTTGCCAGATACATGCACAAATCACAGATTAGTTTCAGATTTGCCGTTGCAGTTTTCATACCAATTTAATTTCTACTAATTCAGATTATGTTGTGGTATTTGGTTCATTACATGGTTCATTTTGGATCTAACTATTTTATATTTACATTATTTGCAGATTATTTGTTATTCGAAGTGTTACTTTTTGGTTCTGCTTGGATGTAAATCAGTTTATATTTGTTTTCTTTTTAATATTTTTTGTATTTTGTAATAAGGTTACACTATTTAAAATTGAGTAAAAGGTTTTAATTCGTATTATTTACAAGTGAGGATCCACAGATTGTCAAATTTGAACTGAATCATACATTTTATAGTTCATAAAATTTTAAAGTTCATAAAATCAAAAATATCTACACAGACGCTATCTACAAACCAAAGTTTAAACGGAGTCTATACATCATGTGGGTTGAGCTGATCTGATTGCCAAGTTTAATACTTATGGTCTGTAGAATGTGTGAGGAATACCAATACAATACTGCCTTTCAAACACCGTAATGAATCTTTAACTTCAACAGCCAACAGAGACTCGGTCCCGCTCCACACTGTGAGATGTGACAGGCAGTGTGAGGACAGGCACTGCATTGCAGCACATAACGAAATGTTCGTGCCAGCCTGCCCACTCACTGCTGTTCAAATAAACGTATACACACAAAGCCATTTCACTCAGTACCAGGACAGTAAATGTACCAGTAAGCATTACCCAGCATGCATTGCTCCCACCTTATGCTTCCAGACAGTGTGGGGAAGGAGGAGTTGTTGATTGTACAGCATGTGCAGCTGCAGATTAACACAAAGCTGTAAAGCCATCATTACGCTCTTCATCACTAACACACATGCCCTGCTGTTACATATGCGCACTGTGGGTTTATGTCTGTTACTCTGTGAAACATATTTGAATGACATTTTAATTTATTGTTTGTTATTAGATGATCATTTATTTGCATTATTGTGGCTACAAGACCATATGAAAACATGTTTATATGAAAATGATTGTTAATTAGCTCATGCTTTAATCTCCTCTTTGGACTGACTCTTAAATCATGTAGTGTTTTCATGTATTTATAAAAATGTCCCGAAAATAAACAAGAGTAAAGGTTTTCTGAAGTATTCTGTGCAAATCATCTGGGCTTATTTGATAAACTTGTTAAGAAAAGTATTCAAAGGTGCTCAGTGTTACAATTAGACCACCTGCCTCATTAATATGCTTTTACTTACACTTGCTCTGCTTTTATGTTTTCGTTTTTTTGATGGCGGTACCTGCCGCACCAGGCAGCCTGATGTTCTGACTTACCTGTGTGTCTGCATTGAGCACTTTGATCCTTTGAGTTGAGATGAAAAGATCCACCTCCGTCAAAGTCTGAGCATCTCCCTCTGGGCTCTGCAGTCAAATAGAGCAAAACCAAAAATATGAAAAACAGCCCACCATTTAATCAAGAGACCACTAATGTACCCATGCCATAACTCAATGGCCCGTCAGAAGACCTCAGGAAACAGCATGACCTCTTAATCCTCTAATGAAAGTATTTTAAATGCTTATTCATAAATCATGCACTAGTTTAAGCTAATCCGCATGGGAGATGATACCAGGGTCATGCTAAACCTCAGTAAATGACACTAGCAATAGTCCAAATGGGTAAAAAGATGGTATGCAAGGGTTTAAAGAACATACACATTTAGAATGTAAAACAGCATTGGTTAACCTATCCAATTCATAATCAATTCCTGCTGGTCAATGGTGTCTCACAATCAAAAGCTTGTAGTACATATAAACATCAATACAGCTACAGCAGGACACAGTAACTTTCTGAACCTAATGAAGTGTGAATCAAAGCACATAGCTGAGAAACACAGTGAGGTTATTAAGCCAACAGACAGAGAATAATCATCAGGTATACAGCCTCCTGTGATAAACAGAAGCCATGCAGAGGTTTGAAGTGATGAGATGATTGACACATGAGAGCACAGTTAAAGAGACACAGAGCCATTTGGCGCAGTGAGGTGGAGCACAGGGTGATACAATGAGGTCTGAGATGACAGACAGGTAAGTAAAATACCAGAATAAAAACACTTAACCAGCTGTCAGACTGTCTCAGAGTGCCAAACATTTACCTGTCAACACATTTCTGCTCAGATTCCTGCTTTTGTTTTCTGCTACTGCAATACAGAATATTTATTGAGGAAAGGTTATACGCAAGGACTGTAAGCTACATTTCTCTAAAGGGTTAGAAGTGAAGTCTATGTGAAAAATAGTTTTAACATTTGGAGTCCATATATTTGAAAGCTCATATGTCTCAGCTGCAGCCCAGAAAGAGGCTGGCATGCCAATAGGGTCACTGTAATTTGGCCAAGTAAGACGTCTTCCTGGATCAACCTTTTTTTGGACCTACAACAAAGAAATATAATCCCGTCTTTCTAACCCAAGTCATAACCTACCCCAAAAATCAGAGGGAGATGATTGGTTGATAAAAACAAAAGCCCCTAAAATTATAACCCAAAGCTTGACTCTAATATTAATCTAAACCTAATCCTAAAATCTGATAGAAGTGTAGTTCCAGGCCCAACAGGGATGTTGAACCAGCACATCCTGCTTGGTGAAATCACGTTCATCATGCCAATAGTTAGCGGCACTAACTCATGCTCACTTTCGTGAAGATTGTGCCTGCCGGCCTGTACTGTGAGTGAGACAGCAGGTCCTCACAGATGATCCCTGCAAGCGAAAGCTAGCTTCACTCCACATGGTAAGAACCGTCACTTATGAGAGGTACACAAACAATGAGCACACATAGATGGAGCAGATGGTAAAAAAAGGCATGTTTCTTCTCTATGGTTTTAAATTTTTTTTACACACCACCTTTTTCTTGATTTTGGCTGCCTTCTGTACCCTCTGGGAGGCGTTCGGGACAGTACACGGGCCATCACACATGGGAGCAGCAAAAAGGCATGGAGGTAAAAATATATATAAATAAATACATTAAAACAACAAGCAAAAAGATATAAACAACCAAACAAAGGTCTGCATGCCGTGTGGCATGTGTGTTCTATACACAAACACAAACAAACCCAAAATGCAGCAACACTTCCTCCTGCACACACATACAGCAAATCATAAGACATGCAAATGTGGGTTTAAGAAAATAAATCAATACATTCTGAAGGGTTTATTTTAAAAGTATTCAAGTTTCTCAAAAAGGTAAGACAGATGGAAAATATCACTTTTTTGACCCAAAGAGATATTTTAACCTTTTAATGTACAAGGTAAGTCAATACTTTCAATAAACATCAAATTGTTACAGGTGTGTGATTCATAAATCACTGATACTGAAGCAGTTACTTAAAGGGTTAAATCACCCAAATAAATGAAAATTCTGCCATCATTTATTCACTCTCACATCGTTCAAACCTTCCTCATTCCTCACTTATTCCTCACTTGGAACAATTTTAGGGTAAATAAGTGATGAGTTTTTCTTTTTGGGTGATCACTTTAAGACGCAACACTCACAGACATGTTGGTCATTGTCAGAATCTCACAACAAATGCAGTGTGTAACACTGTCAGTTTATTATTCTGGCATACTGTGGCTTCAGGGAGAACAACAGCTGTCAGAGTGAATGTGACTGGATACTGTACAACACTTTCAGCTTTACAACACAGTCAACACAATATATAGTGGATTCATAGGAAGCGTAGATATGAACATACAATATACAGTATAAACTCAAAAGATTGAGAGAAGTTCCTGCAACATCTACACCAAATACTTACATAGCCGATTGGTCGTATAGTGTGTTTATGGGTTTATGTGCGATGCACACATCAGCACACACACATTAAATTCTGATTCCACTCAGTTCCCACTTGCACACTGTTCCACCTGACTGAGGCCGATACTTTCTAACTGTTGACTCTTTTTGGCTAAGCAGCATGACAACTCATCGGCTAGATGATCGGTGGAGTCACTGATTTCCATTTTTAAACTACCCATTGCCAACACACTGCACTCTCCAAAACAAGAGAGCGAGAGGAGGAGATAAATCAACAGCACGAGACAGAGATAGAGAGCTGGAGAGGAAAGGGGGAAATGAGAGAGTGAAAGTGTGGGCGATGAGGGTTGCATAAATACTGCATCAGTCTGGAGGCTACGGGGATACACTTCAATAAAACATTAGACTTTTTCTAACTTTTCATGCATAACATAGAAAAACTCTTGCTTTCCTTGCCAGCATGTAAAAGAAAACGTGTGTAATTATGTTGGCTTATGTACCGCTCTTGTTATTGATATGTAGAATACATTTGTTCATCTGATTGGACATATTTTTCCTGACAGAGATTAATTCTGTAAAACAATTATCAGTCATCCAAAAAAAAATTCACAAAGAGACACAAAAATTCTACCACTATATTTTTATATAAGAGATTGCCATCAAAATGCAAAGTACATTACAGCACAAATCCCTATATGTGCCTTTTGAAGCACCGATTATTATCATCTTCTAGAAATAACATTCTTTCCAACATTCTTTTCCATTCTTTCCAACATCCTTTCTGTTTACTACCTCAAATCAAATTAAACTCAAACTCAGAAATTGTACTGTAAACTAGTCATTACAAAGACATTACAGGCATTCTAAATTAAAATCAAAATGGTTCACAACCCTGATTTCAGACATGAGACAAGAGACAGACAGAGGTATGACCGCTGTGTTGAAGCTTAAGGAGAGCTGGGACAGAAACACTGTCCTTAGGCTCTGGAATGACATACTGCTCACTCAGCTGTGGACAGACACATTATCATCTGCAGAGAGCAATTGTGTGTGTGTGTGTGTGTTAGAGTTTACTGTGGGTCTGAGCAAGATACGGACAGCAAAAAGGGAAAGAGTGAGTGAGAGAGAGAGAGAAAGAGAGAGAAAGAGAGAGAGAGGAGGATTGTGTGCCCTATCTGAACTTTTAAGAATCTGGCCACATAATAATACCAGGGACAGCCAAGAGAGAGGGAGAAAAAGATGGTTTGTTGCCATGGTTTCATTGGCTTTCTTCATGGCTTTTAATGGGTGTCGGGCGAGAGGGGCGATTGGTTTGGCCCTCAGTAGACAGAATGGAGTGGTCTGAGAACAATGGAAGCAGGGAGAATGCAGAGACACGCCCAGGCACAAGAGTTCCCTGTGCTATAAAGATGAGCACAGAAAGAGAGATGTGAATGTAGCTATTTGACAGACAGGCCGGATTTAATAGCACTAGTCATTATAATCATCATCATCACCATAACAATAACGCTGTGTAGCAAAAAAAAACATTACGGAAATGTGTTTGTATGTGTGTAAATGATAGTGAGGAGTGCATTTAATAATAAAAATTGTGATAATAATAATTATAGTAATAATAATAATAATGTTATGTGCCAAAATAACAGGGTGGGTGACACAAGCGGGTCTTTCATCTGTGATAAAGCAACACAACGGGTCCAGCTGACAAAATTTGTGCACATGTGCATCTGCGATTCAATGTCCTCGCTGTAGTGCAGGTATGTTTCTAAATGTGGAGCAGCTTAGTGGGCCACTGTGAAGCACCTCATGCAAAATTAAACACCAGCTGTTGACCAGGAGAATTGCAATGAGGCATCACTGCGGTTACAACATGCTAACTGTCTCTTTCTAAAGTAGCATACAATACAAGGGGGAATGTAAACTATACAAGACTACTGCTATTACAGACTGAGACATCATCAATCTGAATTAATAATCCATCTCAATACTTAATTTCCAAAAGCCATTTTGGTTCTATTGTTCAAGACTGGATGAATCATCACACACCACCAAAACCTGAATGACACCACCATGTTTTAGAGACATGAACCACGTTTATACCATTGTTATGTGGACATGGTTTCCTTTGCCAAACAGAGGATGTTCCTGATGCTCCAGTTTCACTCCTGTACCTTCTGATTCCAGCTCCTGAATTCAGAAGCACAAGTCTGAAACTGCTTCTGCCCTGAAACACTAAACTGAAGTCTATCAAGCACGAGTGGAGCCAGAAGATGATTGAGATACGTCGTGCACAGCTTGTTTTGGTTAAGACAGCAGCTTCTGACACTGTTAATGTGTGTTCCCATTGCTGAGAACCTCCTCTAAAACACAACACATCTAATTCAGGAATAGATGAAATCTACCTGCCTTCACATTACAACCTCATAACGCCTGTTTTATTTCCAGTCACTGATTAAATTTTCCCCATTGGAGTGCTAACTATGGTCGATTCCTAACAGCAAAATAAACAGATGTGGGTAACTTATACATTTCTCCTGCAATCCAGAAATCCCCTTTGCTATAAAAGGCCAAACTTTAGACCCAAATTAACCACTAATGCTAATAAAATTACATGCCATTACAAGATCAGTGTGCAGGGAGTTTTTGTTGCTTGTTTACACTATAAATTGTTGCTGGATAAATGTCAGTGTTCAAAAGGCTTCCTGCCTGTTTGATTGTGCCACATGCTCTTTTAAAACACAATAAATTCACTCAAATGTTTTATGTAACATGGCTTTCAACTCTACCAGTCAGGAGGAAGAGGGATTACTCTTCTACAACAGCAAAATAATCCCATAACTACTGATTAGTCAACAAGTCCTGGGGTGTAAACAAACAAATCTCATTTGATCTTATTTTCCACAGAGAAATCTGTAATACCATCATCTAGACGTCATCAGTGCATGAGATCCATGCCACAATAAGAAGATGGTCTTTGGGCTTGGAAATACAGAGGTTTTGGGGTTCTGTACCTTGACCCGGCTCACGGCCTCCTGCGCCTGCATCATGCGGATGTTTTTGGATGGATTCCTCTCTGACAGGAGCTGTGTGGAGCCCAGGTAGTTGGCAGCAAAGATAATCCCATCAATGAGGTCCTCGGGCTCACAGGGCCCCGGCACTGTTTGTGAGGAAGCGTTAATAATTCATTATTAAAGCTATTTGTTATGTCGCCACCTCCTCTGTTGAGCCTCACAGCGGCTGATAAGGTATATGAGTGCAAGCTTATCGGCGGAAATGTTGCGTGTGCGAATATGTGTGTTCTGTGTTCCATCCCACTATGAGAGCTGATAAAATTATACTGGAGACACACACAGGTCTGAAAAGCAAGAGTGCAGGTGGCCACATGTGGAAAAACTGGAAGAATTCTGCTTGTGTGATATGGAAATGTGGACATCATGACACCCACCAAGGGACACATTATGCTCCCGTCATTCAGACACCAGGTTCAGACGTGACAGCTTTCTATCACAGTTTAATAGAACCTAGAATCTGCTGTCTAAAAGCCAAGACTGCAGAAATACATTAACGCCACGCCTGCTTTCACACTGCTATAAACCTACACACCTCGAACTAAAAATACTTTCTAGAGGTCAATCAATTGTCCTCTTTTTGAGGCTCTTTTTCTACATGCTGCAGAGGCAGACTGGAGTCTGTGAGTCTATCTGAGAACTCTGCAACATCCACTTCTGTGTCTTTATATTAGCAATCATGACCCACTAATTGTCTCACCAACGCCCATTAAAACAGCTTACAGATTCTGCCAGCATTTCAGCATGTCAATCCACTGAGAAATAATAGCAGCTTTCTTCAGCACGGAGCTCTAATCTCCTCATTCTGTGAGTGTTTTGCTAAATTTGATTTGTTTTTCGACTGATTTCATTTTGAAAGACTAAAACTTTTTGGGCAGATTATCAAATGCAGGAAAGAAAGGACAAAAGATGCTCACTTACCATCCACAAAGCTGGGGAATGAGGCCGTCTTCTTTGTTGGCTAAGAAACAGAGAAATGTTTGATGTGTGAAAAGGAAATGAGACATGCACATGCAACATGCTTATCAAATATTTACCCTCTAGAAACTAAAACATAATACCTTTTGATTTTGATCAAACATTAGCATAATGTAAATAATGATAGAATTTAAGAGACTTTTTGGGGTCAACTGTTCCTTTAACATGTTAGTACAAAAAAAATACAATGAAAAAGAATCGGCCAGCCCACACGGAAATAATATTTGGATGTTGGTCACATATGCATGTGTAAACATGTTTTTAATTGCATGTTTTTAATTGCCATGTGTAAACAGAGCCGCAGGGAATAGAATATACACTCTGAAAATATAATTAAAAAATAAGTAAATAAAAAATTACAGCTATGTTTCGGTATAAAAAAGCATTTTTGGTTTTGTTAAAAAATAACATTCAAAACCAGAGTAAAAAAAAGTACTTTTCAGATGTGGCTTATTGTATAACAATACATAACCATGCCAGTCATTGTGACGTGTCTTTGTGCAGGACTGTAGTGAGCACTGCAAGCCACAGATACAAGATCAGACAGAATACTGGGCATCATTTTAAAAAACAGCCACCCAAGTAGAGCTGTGCTTTCGCATGATATAGTCCTTTAATAAATATGTTAAGAGGTAATAAGGTAACAGAGATCTGGCCTGTGTGACATAAGGAAAGACTGGTCTCTGTTTTCTTACCACAAAATACCATCAACCCCCCTTCCTAATCCTAACGCAAACAATGTCTTCAATCAGCATTTCTAACTACATGAGTGAATTGGATTTGTGGATTCTGAGCAATGTGGTTTCTTTCTCATTAGAGTGAAAGACATATTTACTAAAAAACCTTGAAACTCTTTAACAATCAGACTGTGAACAGCTTAGACATTTCAAGAAGGCTTAACAATAAACTGACCCTCAAAACATGAATTCATGTTTTTCATTTGAATATGTGTGACTACCTCCCACATGTAAAACATTCATAGAGTAGTTTTTTTCAAACAAAACATATTGTAGCAATCATTAAAATATTCAGAAAGCTTGGGCTGAGCATGATATAAAATGACCTTGGTGGGATGTTTAGCAGGGCTATAAAACCTGTTCTGAACATCTCTGTACTGGGTTTGAGTAACTGCCCAGACAATCTCTTGTATTTTTATTGCTCTCGCGTATAGCAGTGCAGGGCTCTTATGGGGGTTAAGTTTGTGCATAAAGAATGTTCATGCAAGCATTAGAACAGGCAGGTCAAGGCCGAATCTCCCTCTATCTATGTATATACACTGCATTCAGGTCATGAAAGGGCAAAGGCAATTATTTTGCTACATCAACACATTACATGGGGGGAGGATGGTGGTGCATTAATACAACAGCTTAGATAGGCTGGAAAAAACAATAAGAAAATCTCAAAGAAAGCTAGAAAAATAGAGTGTGATTAAGATGACAGGCTGACATTGACTAGAATAGCTCTGATGGAAAATGTAGTAATTATGTGGGTGCATACTGTCAGGTATTGATTGGTTAATGAGCAGTATGATTACAGGCTCACCTCAGGGACATTGTTGTTCTCCAGAGGTCCATTGAGATCAGACCTCTGCTGCTTCCTTGGATGTTCTGCACTATTAGACACCTACAAAGAATTGAAGTGAAGAGAAATTAGTGAAAATGGGTGGAAATCAGACGATTATAATAAACATATGCAAGGGGCAAAAAACGTCAACACAGATGATGTGTTGCTTTCTGATAGTCCAATCTGATGCATTTCAAAACCAAAAGTAAAAAGAAATGATTGACTTCAATACACAGTACATTAACATTTTTTTAAATACAGCATATCAAAACGCCTTATTTAAATTAACAAATATTGTCTTTAACTGAAAATTCACACTTTCTGCTTTTTTCCAATTTTTAATTCTAACTGCATGCAAGTTTAGGATTATTACCCTGCCTACTGCACATAAGGACATTATTACCTGATGAAATTCATTTGTTGCCTCGCAGGATAAAATGCAATCTACTCATTACCCAAAGGCAATACAGAAGCAGGAGGGCAAGACATTCACTGGACTACCGAGGCAATCAGATTAAATCTCACACCATCATTCAATTCCCTACTGGACAGCCCTAATTTACTATTCTGCTTCAATAAATGCAGAATAAGGCATTTTAAATCCTCAGGAAATAAGAACCAAAACTCATGTTAGCTTGGCTTCTACTAAAAAAATTAAGCATCTCTTCTCATTTGCATGTGTGCTTCTTATAAGCTGAGCATCTTGAGCCTGGATCAGTTCATGAGGGTATACAAGACTACAGGTTAATCATTAGAATGAAGGTCTAAATGACTATAGTGAAAAATCAGATAGAGGAAGATTTTTTTTGTACACAGTATCAAAGTTACCTAAAAAAATGTCTCCTAGCCAAGAAATCTCTGTTTATGATGTCAGCTTCACACAAATTGGGCCACAGTCTGCAGAACCAACTAATTGGCATACGTGATGCATACTGTACTGAACTGTTTGTTTGTTTAATACATATACATATTCAATCTATTTCCACATATTCAGTCTATTTGGTGACTTTAGTCAGACGTGAACAATGAGCCAGTCATATTTAAAAAATGTTATCATGTGTGATTAAAGGTAATAAATGAAAAACGAATATGGAAATTGAACACTCCCATAATGCTAAGACTAATAAGCTTCTTCTAGTACTGTATTCTAGCAGTTTGAACATTTGTTTATTGCTGAGCATTAAAAAAATGGCAGTATCATTGTTGATGACATTACAATTTAGGGATTTCAAGAAATTGCTTTGGAAGGGGGGACATCTTGATGTCTGTGTTACATTGAGATACACTCCATTTCTGACAGATTATTAGCTGCTGAGAGTTTCCTCTGGAAATGAACAAACAAATGGTAATAACAGATCTCTACTCTCTCAACAAATTGTTTTTTGAAATTATTAAACAAATATGTTGCAGAAAACCCAAATTTATGTGCAAAACAAATAAGAACATCACATTTACATCACATTAAAGAAAACATCACAATCCATCTCCCAATATCCTATTTGAGCATTAGCTCTATTTGAGCAATGTTCACATCTCAGCATTTTAGATGTTTTTGAGGTAAATCTTGTGAACAAATAACCACTCCTTTAGTCTAATGCCTCTTACATTTAAATGAGAGTTCTCCAGGTCTCACATTAATGTTTAACTATATTAATGAATATGCATATTTCTCATAGCCATTTGGGGATGTTAATAATGATCAAATTACAATAAAAAAAACAATAACAAAAAAACATTTATTATTTATATATTCCATAAGTTAAACATTTGGGCAATTTTGAATATTTGGAAGGTGATTTAAAGTGTAAATATTATTTCTGGTTGGTTAGGGTGTGGTCAACTTCACAGAAATGCATTCATAGCTCATCAAAGCTCTGCCCACCTGCTCTCTGACTTGGTCCTGGGTCCACCTCTGTCTCTCCTCTGGCGTGTGGGGCCGCACCTTAAAGCCTCTCTGGAGCTCAGGGTTGTGTCTGGCAGGGGGAATATTGAGGGATTTGGGTCTGCCATCATGACGGTGTGGCTGAGGATATGGGGCGGGATCGGGTTTGGGGCGTGTCTCGGGCTGATATCCGCTTGGCGCAGGATCAGGTGCAAGTTCCTCTGGGCTCTGATCTGTGCTGCTGCTGAGACTTCCCATACTCATGCTCATCTTAATCTCTGCCACTATCTGATCAATGTCCTCCTCTGCCTCCTCCCCCGCCTCTCCTTCTGTGGCCTTATGTCGCCGGTAGGGCGACACACGCACAGAGTTTCCATTGTCCTCTGTGGCGTAGTAGTCACCTGTGTAGCCATCTCTGTCTGGCCCAACCTGTGGTTCTTCCTCTTGATCAGGGCAGTAGTCCTCACTCCCCTCAACGTCCTGTGCCTCCTGATCTTCAGCTGAAAGTGGGGGCTGGTTCTGGTGGAGATCTGGGTAGTGTTGGTGGTGATCAAGGACAGGTTCAGGTCTGCCGTCATATAGCTGTTGGTCGGAATCCTGCTCAAGCACTTCACAACGCACCTCACCATCACCATGTCCATCCTCGTCTCCCTCCACCCATTCCTCGATTGCTTCCTGGCATTCATCCGTGTCCGGAGGTGGCTCTATGCGATCATCCTGGTGTTCGTACTCAGGCTCATTGGAGTCCATGCCCTCCAGGTAGCTGTCATCTTCAGGGCAATAGCGGATGTAATATGTCACACCCTCATCCTCTTCTGGGAGTCCTTCGTCATAGTCATCCTCCTCTTCATCAGATGTATTGTTGACATAGTCTGAGCTAGAATCTCCATCTAAGCTGTCAGGGTGGCTATGATAGTCTCTGTGGGCGTGGTCTGGGGTGGCGGGCGTGTTTGGTCTGCTGTCTGTCAAATCTGACATGTCTTGGTTGTGGTAGTGGTGCTGGGAAACCTCAGTGTCAGGGTGCTCTTCATACTCCTCCTTGGGGTGCTCGTGGTTTTGATAGGAGGCGGGGCAAGAGCGTGGCGCTGAAGCGTGAGGCTCTGCTGTGGCCATGCTGCTGTTGGTTCCTGGCCTCTTCCTCTGAGCCATTGAGAGCTGCTCACAGGTCTATCATCACTGGAATCCTCAATCCTGACAAATAAACAGAGATAATATCCATCTTAACAAATGAATAAACAATGACAAAAATAGACCACGAAAGAAAAGGCCAAACAGGAGAGTGATTTGATACTTGTTATGTATCCCCTATCAGAGCAATTGTAAATAACTCTATTTCTTTGTCTACACCAATAGAGAGCATGCGTGCCTATTATTGCAGTCCCTAGGTCCATTTAACCATTTCAGCATTCTCACCCACAGCACATTTCCGGTGTATACAGCCCAGTCTTTTATTTGAATGTTCTTGAAATATTAGCAGTTTACCGCAACACTGAGCCTTATATTGTCTTTGCATCGTGTCTTTGGTTCATGACTCATTGCCATGTATAATGTGTACTGTGTATGGGATAATATTAAATTGTCTGGCTTTAACTTAAGTCTGTATTCTGCTGATTTTTATTTTCTGCTGGTCCCTTTTTATATTCATTATTTTTGAACAATAAACTTGATAAATTTTGATGTAAAAATGGATCTTATGAACCCATCTGGCACATGTCTTTACACAGAGCAATTACAGTTTAAAACCAAATACCCAACTGTGTAATCAGCCTCCGAACTGTCCCTCATTATGATCAGATTACACTAAATACTATAGTTCCCATTCAGAGCCTTCATTGTCATTGAGTAAAAACTTTTAATCCAGTCAGAAACCCTAGGAAACAGCCACTGAGAGCAACGTGCATGTAACACCGTGCCTCCTGACTAAACAAAGGCATGTCCTGATGTTTGGCACAGAGGAGCTGAGCTATATTCAGCTATATCCACATATTCACGCACCGTTGGGGTGTATTGATCTCTGAGCGGAGGCAACATCTCTTCTCAGCTCTCAGCACATGATCAATTTCAGTCATTGAGTCTGACTGATGTTCATTCCACACGCAGTCCAGCAGCCTGACTGAACTGCTCCAGATTAGCAGTAAAAACACCTTTTCTCCGACTTGACTTCAACTCTCAGATTAATTAAGTCATCAGCAAAATGACATTTAAATATTAGGGGTCATTAAATTGACATTTACATTGTGTTTTGTACGGGATGTTATTTGCTAAAAGAGAAAAGTACATTTATTGTGTTATTATAATTAGTTCAACTAAACTGGTGACTAAATAAAACACTAGTACAAAACATTTTAAATGCATTCAATCTTTAAACTCTGGGTCAAATCCCACACGCCTGCATTGCAGTTAGAAAGGACGTGAGCAACAGCAGATTGAATAGTTGAAGTTTTTGTCACATGCTTGTAAGTGCAAGCTGACAAATTCCACATAAAGCAATTAGATGTCAATGCTGGGGGGGATCATGACAATAGTGTCTGTTGGCAAAAGCTGCATAATCACACCAAATGTGAAACTCAAATCAGACATGTAATGGTCTTGATGTAATTTTCCTTTACTCTCACAGACACACAATGCTGTCATGTTGCCGTCGGCAACAACAGCTCACGGAGGGACTTTTATTGCCTCTTTCTCTTTTGTTCATCCTGCCTCTCCGCCTTTAATTACGCTTTCCATCACCAGTCATTACAACAACTAATTATCATTGAGCTTCTGCTTCTCTAAACTTACAATGTCCGACTGTGTGTGTGTGACGCTTAAGATTTGTAGACTTTAGAACCGTCCACACACAAAAAGAGGCTTGATTTTTTTAATACCTTCATGCTACATCCAACGAATATTGAACTCATCATCACGGCAGCATTTAAAATCCTGTCAGACGGATCATTCTGCACCTCTCAGAACAACAGCTCTCCAAGGAAATCACAGTTTTTGCTCTCCACCTGTTCTTGTTATTGGGGAGCGTATAACACAACAAGTATGTACTAAAAGAGGCTGTTAAGAGCCCTCCCCCTTCTTCAATCAATTCCATCCCAGCCGACACTCTGGTAACTAACGGCAACTGCTTCCCAAGAGCACTCTTGACCTTTCACCTCATTGCTCAGTCATAAGCCACACCCAGGTATAATGGTTAGAGTGTGGTTAACCGTATTTATCATACACACGCATACACATGCAGTGTATGTCGCATACAAACAATTTCCATTTACTGAGGTTGAATACATTATCATGTCAATGACGAGGCTGTCAAGGAAGACGCACAGGAAATCAATCTCACCTGCCTGGGACTATTGGGATCACATCCATTTATGCACAACATACTTAATATAAAACATAAGGGCAAGAAAGCAGCACTGAGGACAATGTGCCAACAAAACTCTAGCAGCATTGAAATGTAATTTAAACCTCAAGGTTGTTTGGGTTATAAATAACAATCTCAACATATTATCATAACAAAACAATTCCTATTAAAGCTGAAGTGAGTAATTTTAAAAGTATTTTGAAAAAAATCAAAATACTTTTTTCATATACCAAATTAATGTGCAGAAACAACTTAAGTTATTATAAACTATTTGCCTAAATTCCTTTGAATATTGTAAATGCTGTAGCTCTATGCTGCTATTAAAACACTGCTCTGCTCATTTAAGTATCTTGACCTACCCAATAAAGCAAAAATGCTTCCACCAATGGCAATAAATTGTGGCAGGACAACCATTTTATCTGACCAATGGCTTATTGAGGAAAGGGTTTAGTGTTTTGTTGTGTTTGGTGCCACTAATGGTAAAGAAATTACACTTTATCTTTACATAAAATAGATTAGTTAAATGTTGAGAGCAGAACAGATTTTTTTAAGTCTGTACACCATCTACAGTTAAAATGACTGATAGCATCTGTTATGATTTACTCACTGAGAGACAACATTCACATAGCTAGAGCACTGGCCGGCCTTCACGGACGGCTTTAACACATTTGCCAAAACATGGTTAACTTGAGAATACATTTAGTATAAGAAAAGTCCTGCAAATCACTCAGAACATTCTTGTTAATTGGCCACACATTGAGTTTTTTTTTATTATTGAATAATGGCATAAGAATGCAGCAGAGCCATGCAGAGAACTTTCATACTAAAACACATACGACAAATGCCTGTAAAATGCCCTTTTAATCCCATGTTGTAAGAACACATGGAGCACATTTAACAAGTCAGTTTCTCATTCACCAAATTATATAGAGATTGTTATATATATAGTCTCAGATATATTATCTGAGGCTAAATTAGATGTGGCACTCAAACATGTGGATAACAGTGTAACCTGGAAAAAAGGGTCAACAACATAACAATAGCAGGACCAGAACACTATCCATGCTATCCATTAACCCCTGACAAATCCGCAGAGACAAGCTGCTTTGAAATACCACTCAACACAAGAAGATGGCCGAGACAGAAGAAACACATAAACATGAGAAAAGAGGGACAGCATGTTTTTGTCAGAGATGATTGGATAATGGAGTGTATGAGATGTGGTCAATCAACAAAGCCACTTAAATCATCAACAGCAAGGTACTGCAGTGAAAGTAGTGCAAGAAAAGAGCACAAACAGATGGGGTTCAGAAAGTGTGTATTGTTGAAAAGAAGCCGTTTCTGGGAAGAGGAGGTTAAGTAAAAAGTCTTATCAGTATAGCTGAAGATAAAAATGACCTCATGCCAGAATTTGAACAAACAACAATGTACTGTAGGTGATTCTTTCAAAGAAACCAAATTTACCTGAAATGTTCTGTCTTCATTACATAACACACTTACATTTTAGTAATATCATTAAAACAATCTTTTGTCTGTGATAAAAAAATATATAATAATCAAACTGTCTGTCACATAATTCAGCTTGAAAATATTTTGCAAAATATAATTTCTAAATAAAACCATGAAATAATAATGATAGCACACAAGCCAGTAACAGAAGAAGGATGTGCTTTTTATCACATTTATTTATCACTTCTCTGGAAGCAAGTGACCCGCTCACTGCTATGATACATGATTTCAATTTAAGAGTCACAGAAGCCACACGTTCTCTGTAGGACAGAAAGCATTACAGCACATACATCCCATATGTGGTTCAAAACTGAAGCCTGCTGTTCTTAACATCATGAAAAATACCCACACCTCATGCTCGAAGAAAATTTAAGCTTGGTTTGCACAAAAATGTTCTGTAGTCTAATTTCAATGTATTTTCTGTCATTCAATCAGATTTATTTAACAACAGAGAAATGGTTTCACAATGGTTGCAGCATATAAAGGGGATGTTAATCATTTTTTGTATTTTACAATATTGTAAATACAAATAGTTTGAGAATTCGACCAGCTGCTTAACAACTTTTACTGAATCAATAGTGTAAATTTGGGGGCAGGGAAATCTTTTTGTTGACCAATGACAGACAGAAGGAGTGGTCGAGGAACACTTCACCACACAATGTCATAATAACAAGACAATAACATTCAGTGGTTCCCCTGAAACATAAAACTAAAACTTAATTAAGTCTTCATGCTGAGTCAATAAAATTCTGAACAAAAGCAGCCAAAAAACACAAACCACCAGAACAGCATAATTCTGTTTAATTTCTACAGAGCAACGCCAAAGGCCAGATACATTCGATTATGAAACAGGAGGGGGTTAAACAAGCCTGCAGACTAATTATTTCCTTGAGATTTCCGAAACATCCTCAGCTTTCAGTACTGACCTACAGAGACTGAAACATAATTGTGTGAATTCAGTTGCCACACTAACAATATGACAATAAGGTTTCACAGTCAGACACGCATGGCTGTATAACAAAAAACAGATATGTCTTACAGTAAATAAACAAACATTTGCATTTTATCACACTGCATATAGAACACACCTAAATGTTTACTCCCTAAAAATGAATGTTTAGCTCATTAAATGAAACATTTGCAACATCCCATCTGATCACACCGAAGAACAAAGGTGCTCTTCTGATTTTAATGTGCACGTTCCTCCTTCTAATGACTGCGTGGGTGGAAAACTGAAGATTGTTGACAGGGGTTCTCATTACCAGAACCACAGAAGCAGAGGAAACTCTGGGTAGGTGTTCTGAAGGGACCAGCACAGACAAACATTAATCTGTTCTTGTCCTTGGTGGTGTGAACTACAGAATTGAATTTCATGGACCAAGGAGTTTAAGCAACCACAGAGAGTTACTGAAACTGTAGCACTGCAGAGTGTCCTGCATGAGCTCAAAACACCTTCTGTACAGATGCGAATCTGGGAGTGAATGCTAGTGCAGATATGGAGACAGAATCATTATATTTTTATTTATACTTCATATTTGCTATTGTGATTTACAATACATAGTGTGCTTTGTGGAACTCAGATAATATTTATGGCATTGGAGAATTTATGCATAAACATGAAAAACGAGCAGAAAAATATTCAGTCAAAGTACAAGAGCATTCAATTACCCAGTGAATTTTCACTTTGTAAATGTCTATTTATACTGAAAAAAAGACAAAGATGTTTGTTTGAATTTGATGTGCATTATGGACAATAAGTCCCTTTAATAGGCTTTGGAGAAGTATTTGTTAGAGAATTTTTTAGAAACTCTTTAGCCTCATTAAACAATAAACAGTGGTAGATGTAATCACCCACAACCCCTTAACAACTTTGCAGAAAACTACTTTAAAAAACGTAAAAATGTAGTTGATGTTCATGTTTAATATGAAAATTAGCTGTTTATAATTGTAAAATCTGAATATGCGAATGCCAAAAGTCAATGATATACTACATATTCTTTTCCTCACTGCCACCTGCTCAACTGTCTCTTAATACTACGAGCAAAAAAGACCCAGCCACACATCTGTGAGTCCAGGGCAGCGTGTGAAGGATTGCATTTGAAACTAGAAGGTGATGAGAACGTGATGAGTTCAATTTTCACAGTGCAATTCTTCTTCCTGTTCCTCCAGCAAGTCTGGGCATTTTGCAGGCCCTTCACATTCAGCAGTGTGTTCCAGCGTGGGAATAGAGTGACGTCCGGCACAGCCAGAACAGCGTGCCATCCCCTGTAAACAGGCTTATTTATTTCTGAAATGACTTACAGCTTTAACTCACAGTGGGACGATTTTCTTGTTTCCTTGACAAATGCCTCTGTGCTTTCACTCAACGGAGATGAGTGAGGAAGTGAGAGAATGGGATTCTTCCCGGCCGTCCGTGTAAAGAAGAGACATGTGGCTAAGCAACCTTTCCTGCTTCCTTGAGTCTTTGCGAAAAGACAATGGCTGTGGCTGATGTGTAAGAGATGGTCATTGTTCATCTGGTGCTGAAACAGTAGATACAGCCAGAAGCCTCAAAGTTTATATACATCTCATGTTCAATATGTGTTATGTGAAGAATAATATAAATTATTATTGTAAACAGGTAATATAGATTACATTTAACAAACTGGCTGATGCAGGACAGCTGACTTTAGTAATTTTCCCTTGATGTTGCACAGGCCAATATGGGAGTACGGCAAAGCCAAATGTTTTCAGTTACTGATGCCTTCAACAAATGCCATATTGGTGGCCATCAATTATTAATTTATCTTGTGAGAGACAGTGTTCAAAAACTTTCTGTGGGTTACTGAGATAAGATGATTAGCATTCAGCTGGTCATGTGATCTCAAAATGTCGGCCCCCTTCAGGCGACCCACTGCATGTAAAAGAATACTTTCATTATGCCACTGATATGATTAGAGACTTCATCTCATGTAAGCTTAAATCATTTTAAATATATAGTACTATTAATCTTTTTAGGAGTGCAGCTTTAATGAGAAGAGTTACAGTCCAATAAGTCCTACCATACAAAGATTATTCACATTCACTTACATTTACTTTTTTTATTGAGCTTATGAGAAATGATTTATAAGAACTGAATGTCAGGTGCACTTCTCTATGCCTCCACCGGGGGAGCTTGAGAGTGGGGCATATAGGTGCACATAAATGACTGTTCAGAAAGTCCTGTCCAGACCTTTAAAAAGTAGGGAAGCATTTAATCATGTTTAGCTTGTAGTCATGGTAGCTTTTATTTTCTTTTACAGATCCAGCCAATAAAAAAAAGAAAAAATTCGCTCAAAAGCATCTCCTATAAACAGTCAGGTTGAAAGTAAACAGAAGTGAAGCCAGCATCAGTGAGGCCTAATCCTCTTTACTCTTTTGGACTTTTGTTAGCCAATGGGATGCTAACACCTTTTAATGACTTGCTTTATCAAGCGTGGCTTAGCCATTAAAGACCAAATTAAAGTCGCAAAAGAAAGTCAGCTGGAAAAAATTAGACTTGCACCCAATAAATTCATGGTACGCTTCACTTCTGAAGAGTCTGATTATTTTTGGCACATTTTGGTTATATATATAAACTGTATCTGATCTGATCATGGAATCATACCATGGTACCACCAAAGTAGCTTTAAAGGGAAAGATTAGTGTAACAAGGGTAAACTTGTTTACTTCTTAATTTTATGTAAGAGCTTCTTTTTGCAAAACAAAAAAAGTTACAAGCAAGACATAGCTGATCCACTGTGAACAGGAAAATTTGCTTTTCAATAGACTGGGCAAAAAGCCTTCTGCACAGCTGCTCTCTTCAGCTGTATTCTGAATTCTGAAGTCTTCCGTGTAGGAGACCAATTATTTATGGACTGTATACTGCATAGAGCTGAATCACTCAGCACCTGAGCATCTGAATCAGTCAGTGAATCAGCAAATCTGAATCATTATATTCACCTTGTCCTTCACACCCACCTTTCACTTACATTTCTCATTTTTAACCATTGTTTGAGTCAGCCAAGATTTCAGTTTCATTTCTAACTCTTAGGCTTTCAGCGTGAGAACGATCTGGTGCTCATAGTGTGTGGTTACAATTACACTCTGACAGAAGCTTTACAATATATTTTCCTCCTGCCTGGTCCTAATCCACTATTAGACCATAATTAACTAATATTGTCTTTTAAATCTAATGTCATCCTATTATAAACTGACATCCCAAACACGGTAAAGGGCTCAGCATTAACAGGTTAAAGACTGAGCTTTTCTCACCTGGACATCTCATTCATCTTTAATCTTTTCAAAAATAAGGTATACAGAATATGTATTGTATTATATATGTATTAAGATGAATCTAATGAAAGCCAGACATATGGAAGATATCACAGGCTCTTTCTGTGGAGAAGTACTCATGGGTCATCATCAGTACTGTGACTGTATGAAAGGAGAAATATCTGCTCTCTAATTTAGATTCTGCATCTGCACTCGTCTGTCTCTCACTCACTGCAGGGAGGGGAACTTTATTTCCTGGTCTCATGCTATCTCAGACCTCCACTAGACCAAACCACCAGACCAGCCTTCCTGTTCAGATCACCATGGCAACGCTCTTTTGTTTGAGCCCACCGGCAGCATTCACAGCCTTGAATAAAGACAAACCTGTGAACATTACTGTGGTAGGTCATAACGAGGCCCAAATGCGTTCTTACAATAATATGCAGGCTACAAAAGACAACACAGTATTTCAAAATCATGCTAGATATTACAGTGTCTTAAAGGGATAGCACACCCTAAAATTCTGTAATTATTTACTAACCCTCTTGTCATTACAAACAACTTGTATACTGCTATTTTTACAGCAGAAAAGCAAAAGAGAAATGTAAAAGAATCTAAGCTCTCGATACTCGCTTTTCATACAAGAGATCACTGTAACCATGTTTGTCAAACCATTTAAAGAGAAACACAACATAAGTGGTTAACATAATCTATGCACTATGTTTCATTTTCCAAACATAAGACTGAAATTATTCACTGAACATTTCCTCTCCACAGAGGCTCTGACATGTCCTTCACATCCACATTCAGATTCAAAAATAGCACACTGAGGTAATATACCAAGTTTGACATCATTAACACCAAATCTCACATGACATTGGCATAACCAAATGTGACACATCGGTTTGAACATGTTTAATGGAGATTGACATCTGAGAGATCATTTAAACATTGTTTTTATACATTTTATATTGTGTTTTTATTTTGTTTAATTGGCTTTTTTAAAGTTTGACAGACACTGTCACTATAAACTATTGTACACGTGAGCATGCTTTAAAAAATTTCCTTTTGTGTTTGAAAGAGAAACAACAGCCTACAGCCAACAGCCTAGAATGATACAAGGTTACAGTTAGTAAATACTGACAGTTTTTGGCAAACTGTTTCTTTAACAGCTTATTCAAAACAGCTTAATAGCTTTTAATTACAATGCAGGCATCAAATAAATTATACCATAATTAGAAAAAACACAATTTCAATCTGTTTTAATGAATAATTTGAAAAATGAAAACATAACATGTAAAAACATGAAGAAAGTGAGGAAGGAAGATTCAGGCAGAAGTGGGTTAGCATATTATCGTTATAATTAAAGCCCCAAGGGTAACATGTTAATGAAATAGCAGTGTGTAAGAGTTCATCTAAAATGCACTCACTCTTCTGCTGTCTCTCTCTCTCTCTCTCTCTCTCTCTCTCTGTGTGTGTGTGTCCTCTCTTAAAGCCCACAAGCAAATCACCTGCTATTAATTGTCCTTACAGTTGCCTGCTGGTTTGCCTGCAATGTGAAAGATGTTATACAAACGAAATACAACCATATAAAACACACAAACTGTTGGACAGATAAAAATCCAATCTAAGTTTTAAAAACTAATATCGCCCCAAGAATTTATACAAGCATATGTTAGTAATAACAGTACCCTGTTGAAAGGTACAAGCAGTTAAAAGAAAAGACTTTCTCAGAATAGAAATTACACTGTTCAAATTTAACTAAAGCATGAGACAGAATGAAGATGAGATGCGCCAGGATACAAACATCACATTAAAAAAACATACAAGTCAATCTTTGTAGTTTCCTCAAAATTATATTACGACACTCACACGACTTATGAGACACTGTGAAAACTGTCAAACATGGTCTTGTTCTTCATTACATACAGTGGGGTTCAAAAATACACTTCTGAAAATGCTTCTGCTTTGCATTTTAATTTAATAGTTTGTGAATTACAAATTAAACCATCAATGTACTGTATATTATTATCAAAATTTGTTTTGTTACAAATTATATCATCAATAATAATTAGAGTGAAAAGTTAAGGAACAGTGAATATGAGTTTTAGAATTTATTCATATTTGGTATTTCCCTCATGTCCTTTAATGACAGCCTGGATCCGCTGGAACACATTTCATAAGTTTGTAAAAAACCTGACCATCCATGTTATCACATCATGATTAAAAATGTTTTAAACAGAAACTTATGTGCTTTAATGAAGCAAGAAAATCTGACCTTTTGTTCAAAGAAGTTTTACTTTTCATGTTTCACTCTTTTCAAAATCCTGAAACATTCTGTTCAGTTCCAGGTTTAATTAGATTCTGAATACTAGATTATCAATGTGGGCTCTTGTGGACTTTTGAACCCCACTGTATGCAAGCTACTGTTTCTTTACACTCCTTTCACAAACTCTCTCTTGATCTAAATCTCTTCTGTTTCCACAATATCACTTTACACTATAGGTGCAGATCATGCAGTATAATCTAAATTCTGGAATTCATATACATTGAGTCTTTGCAATACGTTGTCCATTTGCGGCTTAAAAACCAATGTTTCCTCACAGTATTACCTCACCATTTTTACTTATTATTACATTTACAAGAGGTTGTTATCAGCCTCTTTCTTTTCTCTCTCGTTTTCTTGATGCTGTAGTTTGCTGAGTTTATAACTTGGGTATTGTAATTCTAGTTGTACATTAATTAAACATTGACTGAAAAGAGATCCAAGCCATATCTAGGGACCAGAATATTATAAGGACTTGCGGTCCTTGACTTGACTTGAACCAGTAAGCAAATGGCACGTAACCACCAACAACACTCCAATCTCGGCCTCAGACGTCACACCCATGTACCGTTTGCTAAACGTCTGATGCATAAGGCACACGGAATTGTAAACACTTCAGTAGTTTCAACATGGCACTGATCAAAACAGACTGATTGGTTACTTTACATGTCAGTCAGATGGTCTCTTGACCAATGAAAGCTGCTCAGTCAAAAGGTCTGGCTATGCAAGACTAAAAACACCCTAGCAGCCCCCAAAACACCCTTCAATAACTGTCTGGCAACTACCCACAACACATTTGCCTCAAAGCAGCAAGTTTTTCATGCACTATATATTCTGTAACAAATAAGAATATTCTGTAGGGAAGAAAGACAATTGTATGCCCATCAAAACATCAAAAAAGATTTAATGTTTTTAAGTATCAGTATGCATCCACAAACACACACAGGCACACACACAAATACTCTCTCCATAATCTTCCCCTAACACTCAGAAAAAGGCACATCTCACAGATGGTGTGGGAAACATTGGTTATTGAGTTGTGTGTGGAAGCCACTGTGTGTTCCTTCCTCTGACTGGAGAAAAACACCTGCTGAGCGTCTGGCTCACTCACTCTCATCAGCAAACTGACCAGCGGGCAACAATCTCGCCCGCACCAGCGCTGTCTGCACTGCCATGCCTGTGAGTGCAGAGCAGTGGGACACCACAGATGCTGACAGGAGGAGCTATAGAAAAAGAAAGGAGGAAAGAGTGGAAGGAAATCATGGCAGGAAATCAAGTAAGCAAGTGAGTGAAGGTGTGAGTGAGTGCAGGCACTGATACTTGTGATTATTCAACCATGTTAACATTATCTGCATCGTAATGTTAAACTGTATTAAACTGTATTAAATCTGCCATCAGCCGTCCAGCTTTTCAGATATTGGAACAGGTTGCGAAAAAACATATCAATCAACTACAAATTTTAACAGCAGTTTAACAGGTTTGCACCTCAGCCTCACACTTTTTTTCTGGCTGCCTCACCCCTGCACACACACACACACACACACTCTGGACAAAGCTGCTATTGCAGTAGACTGCTTGCCTCCTGTCAGCCATCTGGGCTGCGGCAGCTGCTGGGAGCCTTCAGACCCTCAGTGCCTCCAGAGAGAGAGAGAGAGAGAGAGGGAGAGAGAGAGAGAGAGAGAGAGAGAGAGAAAGAGAGAGAGAAAGAGAGATGAGGTTGACAAGAAAAAAAGAGAGAAGTGGATGGAGCAAGAAAATGGGACATTGGAGTAAATGAGAGGGTGTTAAGCAGAAAAAAACAACACCACTAAGTTGCTTTTCCCAAATATCCCTTCACTGTTTCTGAAATCAAAACACAAACCAAGCCACAAAATGAAACATACATCACCATTAGCAGCAGTATCATGACATGAGCTAAATTTTGTATGCAAGGAACTATATTTAGTCTTTGTTACATTTATGAGCTCCAACAATGTTTTGCAATGTAGGGCACAATAAGAAGGCAATAAAACTAGATCTAAAATAATAAGAGGATACAATAAAATAATGAGAACCAGTTTATGCGGTGGGAAGTCTAACATTTAAAACCATCCTGTTCCAATTGCTGTTACAACTTAAATTAGACGCCTTTGACAAGGAGAATCAATCAATCCCAACCATGACAACATTCCCTGATGCACTATCCATGTCCCCACATAAATGATTGCCATGACCTTTGCTAGACCTGTAATGTGTGAGTCATCATTGCACCTGTGTCTGCTGCTGAATACTGAATACTGAAGAACAATATTACAGAAGCTCTTTACTGTGTCAGCATCTCTAACACATCAGCAGCAATTGACAGATTATTTGATGGATGTTGCAAATCACCTTTGAAATTATATAGAAGTAATGTCCTATACATATTGTCTAAAACTAATGGTATCTCATTTGAAGCCTCAGCGGTTGTGTCCTAGTGGAGTCATGTATAAAGGGTTCTGTTTTATTCTTAATACTCAACAACTACCTTTAGATAAACACTTAACAACAAATGAACCTTTCATTTGCCAAAAGGGAGAAAACAGTTGATTAAAAGCAGACTCATGTGATTTGGGGATAGGTCAGCGCTCAAGGTGATGACAAAGGAAGGATGAAGAGGAAATTATCAAGACGGAGAAGCTTATGCTTAGAGACAATGCAGCACTAAGACAGAGAAACGTGGAGAAGCCCCACCCACTGCCAGCCCTCCCCCAATTTTTTAATTATTCATAAGTCTGAAAATGACACAAGCACTGTGCTTATGTATTGCTGTGTGCTGAGAGTATCTTGTCTAAGGACAGAAGGCTTTGGTGAAGAAAAATGTCTGCACAGATGTTACTTACTGAATTCCTCACAACCATTTTCACGATCATTTTCTGCTCTTCTATATGAGGGTTCATATAGAAGATCAGCAGAGAAACTCAATGCTGTGATTATATGTGCGTGCATACAGAAAGTATGTGTGTTGAGCTGCAGTAGAAATTATATATTGTGTTTATCCTGTACAACAATGCATGACTCCTCATTGTACACAGCTTCCACACAGTGATGTGCGGCTGTTAAAGGCTGAGGTTAACGTTCAGCTCTGTATAGCTCTTTGCCCTGAGAGGTTGTGGAGGCCCTGACAGAGCTAGACGGGCCCCGGGGGACCCTGCGCGACAGAAACAAGACAGAAAGGATGCAGAAAAAAGACCACAGTTACCTTTGCATCACAAAACCACCATCACTGCGCTCTCTGCATATGTCGCCCATTTAAAAAGAGAGTTGCACAGCACAGCAGAACACAGTGTTCCTCCTCATATTTCTCACCACTGGGACACTACAGCTATGGAAATGAGATCAGAAAGTGAGGGGGTGTAGGAAGCACACACAAACATGTAATACATTTTCTGACAGGTCCAGTGCATGCAGCACTAATAATGTATGATTCAAATCTATTTTAAGATGTGGTTTTAGCAGTATTTGTGTTTGCAGTGCTCCATCAGTTCACACCATCTAAAATGACTATGACAAACACGGTTTATCAACTACACAGATAAACTCTTCTGCCGCATGAATGTGCTGCTCATAAACTCAAGATCTAATGACTGAAAAGGGTAAACCTACATTGTAAAAGATACTCTGGAAACCTAAAATGTGCTTCAAGTGGTAACATTTACAGTATATTAACAGGTATTATTCACGTCAAACCAAAAATATTACATAAAGTGACTGAATAAACCTGGCTATTTTAGGTAACATCAATTAAATTATAGTAATTATTAGAGTTACCATCAAATCAAAATTCTGTGGCTCCAGAATAAAGGAGCAAAAATATTTTTGTTTGATCAACAAAATATTTTCAAGTATGAAAAAATATGCTTCTAATACCACCTGCCTCTGACTGGACACAGCCAGCAGCAAATCTTAAAGCCTATCGGCTATTTACCACAAAGCAATGAGCCCTTTCATACGTTCCACCCCAACTTCCAACTTTTAATACAAAATGTGTCAACATGGAAAATAAATCTGCACTTGTCATGCACTTTTAGTGAGAATTTAAAGGGTCTGTTGAGACAACAATATTTCCTTAAGGTAGAAACTGCATTTTCACTTTTTTCAATATGAGTGGACTGTAATGTTTGTGAAAGGTGATCTGTCAGTGCTGGGGTTCAGGTGCCCCCACTAAAAACAAACATCTGTCTAAAACTGCACTGGCTGGATCAAGAGTTTTCCAGATGAAAGCTCATATTTCTCATATTGTGCCTGTTCTGTGTTGTTTATTATTTTTAAAGCACAGCATGCCTCAGGGTTGGAAACAGATCAAACTCGCTGAGTCATATAAGTCTTTGGGGGAAAACAGGTCAGAGCCAACTAAACAGAGTGGCCATGACTGAGAGGCATGAATGCTCCATTATCAGACAGGACTGTGTAACGTTGCACTGCTAACGTCCTCAACACCAATTGAAACCATAAGGTTTGGTACATGTGACTTTCTGACATATTGGGTGGGTTACATGAACACTGGTACAAAATGGGTTGCCACAGAGGAAGTGATGTGCCTTTATCTGGTCAGGCAGGCTGTTTTTTCCCATCATGCTTTAGGTTTTGGATTACGATGACAGGCTCTTACATCACAATGTGTCTCAGCAGAAGTCTGCATGTTTAGATTGCGGCTATATCTGAATGTGGAGGGCAGTCGTATGAACATCTAGAAAACATCTAAAACATCTAGACTCTCCAGATCAGGTCAGTTAAACAGCAAACTTGAGAGAACATATGATTACATGAAACAGAAAGAAACAAAAAAGTGACCAACTAGATTATGCCTATAGTGCCTATAGTATGTATTTATGTCATTTATAGATATAATTTATAAAGACTCCCACAATTTAAATATGACTAAATATCTTTTATTTCACATTATGTTGTTCAGTGTAATAAGCAAGACATGGTCCAATACAGTTCTTATTTATTGTGGTCTGGAGCTTCCAAAGAGAAAAAGAAGAAAACTCTTAGCCAAAATATAAAATTATTGTTCTGTTTGTGCATGTGCTCACAAGGGATTAGATTTATTTGGAAAAACATTTGTGTTGTGAGTGAAACTAAATTGCCTAAATGACTTTGAACAAAGGGAATAGGACAGTCTGCCAGGGCATGTATGTACTTGTAAACACAAACCCACAAATTGATCACAACAGGAATTGCATCTAACTACACTTAATCAAAGAGATTATGTGGTTAATGCAAGCGTATATACCATAACATTTCAAAACACCCAGGAATGACCTTATAAGGTAACTGAGTAACATAAAACTTAATTCTAACATAATTCTTTTACTATACAACATCTAAAGAAATTGGGAAATGGAAGTGAAAAAATTCAGAACATTTATGGGAAATTAGGGGACGTTTTACTCACATATGCTGTTCCACACCAGCTGTTATTCTGTGCATTGTTTGGCAACACAAAAGAAGATCTGGCTTCTGTTAGAACTAATTTTGTTGGCACAGATATGAATTAACTGGCCAAATTTAGTCTCCAATGTAATATTGACTTAGTTCATAGAACTGTTTTAAATTAAAGCAATTTCACACTTTCACTCATTCTGTACGGCTGGGATTACCTCGTCCCTATAGCTGAGTCACATCCATGCTGATATTCAGTATAATGGCACTCTTACTCGTGTGATGTTTAATGCATAAGAAAATGAGAAATAAAACAGCTGAGACTACTTTCTCTTTAAGGCAGTAGTAATATGTCCTCTCATGGCCGACAGAATTGATTCAGTATTTATTCAGAATCATGCGTGACAGCAAAGCGACATAAACGCACCCTGTTCTCCGCACCAAATACAGATTAAGGGTCTATCATCTCTGCGGGGAGCGTATCATCAGTTTACACTCTGGCTTTTCATTGCTCCTGTTCATTAAACAGCCAGATCTGCTTATTCCACATCCTTCCTGAGCCATTTAAAGACTTTTTCTATTAAAAAAACATGTCACTGGCTTTTCAAACAGCAGATTTGTGTGCAATGGGGTCCAACATGGCTGCTGGCCTCCTGAGAGTTCTGTCAGTTTAATGCTGATGGATGGAAAGCATTGGAAGGAAGATTACGAGACTCGGCTCAGATCTGAGGGTGGATCACAACACCATTTCACTCTTGCACCGCGTTCCGCAGGACAGCTGAATGCCATAAGCAAAGCGGGCACAGCCGGAATTGAATCCCTTCTCTCTGCATTCACTAATCCTCTTTTGCACTTGATCAATCATGAGCTTGGCCAAAAGCAATCAGAACATACTGCAAAGAAACTGAAAAGAGAGAGCAAAAACACATCCGTCCAACCACAATCCCCTTTGAGAATGCTGCAGTTACAACCAGTTTGCGCCGGTTGTAATACGGTTTGCTTTAGCTGTGTTGAACAGATGTTTATATAAGTTAATATCAAACAACAGCAATAACAGCAACAGTGCATTTTGATAACAGTCTATCTTTTCCACTCAATTTAAAGGCTAAACCGCAGTCTGCTAGTGAACCGCTCTTATCGCATTGTCATTTTTCAATGAAAGTATTCCGAGCAACAGCCGCATGCCTCCGTTTTTAAATTCCATCCATTAGAAAATATGGCAGTAAAGGCACGATGCAACACAGCGGGAAACAACAAAAGCTTTTGCATTTCTGTCTCCATATGTATGCAAATGCTTCCATTATTGTTTGATTTGTATTCGGAGGGCAGTAATATGTTTCATTAGATGCATCACTTCCACACCCATTGACACTGTGCTCTGCATATAGTGCAAGGGCAGAGCAATGCAGCTGAAAACATCAGAATCACAGTCTACATAACAGCAACACTAACATACAATCACAAGAACTGCACAGGAACTGATCACATTCCACATTACAAATAGTGTCATAAAGATTTATGAGAGAAACCAGGAAACATCCAGGATTTATCTTGTGTTTTGTCCTGTATGAGAAATGACAGGCACATCTGACATGTGCCACAATTACTATAACATGACGTACAATTACAAACAAATAATGCCAATCTGCAAAGAGATTAGGGACAGATATCACATTTACTGTCACATTTAATGAATAGTGACATTAGCACATCACTGCTGCCTTGATTTTTTAAATAATTTTTTTGTTATTTCATAGAATGAATTTAAGCACATCTGTTTGTGCCACCTGTCAGCAAACGGCCAAATTTTATCTTGACCAAAACAGAATTTAGATATATTATCACTGCCTAAATTACAATTCAGGTCAAGTCAGTTTTATTTATAAACTGCTTTTAACAAAATGCCTAAATATATATTTATCTGTAAATCATGTCTAAAATTCATTTCCAATTTTTATCTGAATGCACTTCTCACTGC
>JAZGTK010000311.1:50449-91428 GCA_036877625.1 Ambastaia sidthimunki
ATCTGGAAGATCATTCCAGAGTTTAGGAGCCAAGTGTGAGAAAGCTCTGCCCCCTTTAGTTGACTTATTAATTCTAGGCACAACCAGCAGTCCAGCGTTTTGAAAGCGTAAAGCCCGTATTGGTTTGTAGTAAGAGAGAAGGTCTATGAGGTATTTAGGGGCTATCCCATTTAGAGCTTTATAGGTTAACAGTAAAATCTTATAAGTAATACGGTAATTGACAGGCAACCAGTGTAAGGATGATAGTATTGGGGTTATATGGTCATATTTCTTAGACCTAGTGAGGACTCTGCAGCATTTTGGACTAGCTGTAGCCGGTTAATAAGAGAGGCTGAACAACCACCTAAAAGTGCATTACAGTAGTCCAGTCTGGAGGTCATAAAAGCATGAACAAGTTTTTCTGCATCAGAACTAGAAAGGATGCCACGTAGCTTAGCTATATTTTCTTAGGTGGAAGAAGGCAGTTTTAGTAATGTATGCCACATGACTTTCAAATGACAAATTACTGTCCAAAATGATTACTGACGGGTGGGCTCTCTTTCAAGAAACCCTCTCCCACCGCAACTCATCTCCCTGTTCGACTACAGTGGGCTGGGTCCCAGCATTCGTGTCAAGCTTTAGTTGATTCAGGGACTGAGGGGAATTTTTTGGACACTAACTTTGCCCTTGGGTTAAAGATTCCCATTGTTCAACTCACCCATCCTATACCCATTAGTGCTCTCAGTGGCCAGGCTCTTCCACCCGTCATTCATACCACCAGACCGGTGAGTCTCATAACATCTGGCAATCACACTGAGAAAATACAATTCCTCCTTACTGACTCTCCCTTGGCTCCTGTGGTGCTGGGCCATCCCTGGCTCTCTCTCCATAATCCCAATATTAACTGGAGTTCTAACACTAACACAGATTCATCCTGTTTTTCATGTGTCCAAATTGAAACCTGTTTTTCATGCTACTGTGGCAGGATGGCTGTTGCCCTCCTCCATGGTGACAAATTAGGGAGGTGATTTATTAGCGGCATCCTGTAGCGTATAAAGAAGGTGTGGTTTGGCTATCTGGCATGCATCACAAACAGTGGACGATACGTTATCGTCGCACCGCTGTTATCGCACTTTCTGGTTAGGGGCACATGCTTGAAGCGGTAAGAACGCTGGGCCAAAGTTAATATTTCAGCACTTAAAACCTGAAAGTAATTCTTTCTTGTTTTTAAAGAAGAGCGCAGGGTTATAGCAGCTCGGTCTGGTTTTGTTCATGCCATTAAGAACGCTTTGCTTATTCTCGTGAATGATGGGCATACATCAGGAAAATATATAAGTTGTATGTGCATGTTAGTTGGGTAACGTGTATTTTGTTTGTAGAGTGGCCTTTGTTCCTAGTCGCGAGGTTTCTCATCATCGGATATTTTTTTGTTCCCATTTAAATTGGGGAGCGGCGGCGTTGCTGTTCTGTTTCCAGCTGGGGTCTATGCTCGAATCGCTGGATGGTCATTCGTCCCCAGTCTAAATCCTCTATTTTGTTTTTTTGTCCATTGTTTGGTTGTTTGTGTTTAAGTTGGTTGTGTTATTGTTTTTTTCGTGTTTATTTTTATTGTGGGTATTTGTTTTTGTTGGCTAGTGAATATTTATGTAAGTGAATCGATGTTAAATTAAGTGACCAGTGTCGAGCAGGACGTATGACTTGTTTAAAACTGTATATTCTCATGTGTTACTGTGTTAGTCTGTTGTGAGAGCGTGGCAAGCATTTCCACTCTCGCTGGTCCTTCTGTCTTTTTTTATTTTTTTTAATTATTGTTATTGTCGTGCTCTGGATTGGGGTTGAGTTTAATTGTAAAACCTGTTCTTTTTGTTAATGAACTCTCTCTTGTCTCGGCAGGATCTGGGCACCAAGGGCAGGGGATTTCAAGTGGTGGTGGTGGTTTTCTCACGTGTGCTGTGATCATCACTAATAACAGACAGCGTGTGTGTGCGTGTGTGTGCGTGTGTGTGTGCATGCACTGTGGCGTGTAGTACTATCGGTGACTGGATATTTACTCTGCCTTTGTTGGTAAGCCCAGTTCCGTGCAAGAGTTCTAAGTGTGGACTGCACAAAAAACCCTGTGACTCCATGTTGTCTTAATGTAGAATAAAATTATTTTTTTAACCAAACCCTGTGTCTCTGGCCACTTGTGTGACTTGGACCTGTGCATGCCTATGGGCATGTAATTGAATCTTTGGGTGAAATTCCCATCGTGGCGTAGTCGAGTAACCATATTACTTTGAGGACACGCCCTTTTGTGTGCCCCTCCCACCTTCCCTTGGTCACACTACCATTAATCCGCCTGCACCGGTTCCCCCACCTCCGCGACTCGTAAATGGGGAACCCGTTTATTCGGTAAAACGCATTTTGGACTCGAGACAGAGGGGATGCGGATTTCAGTATTTGGTGGACTGGGAAGGTTACGGTCCGGAGGAGAGGAGTTGGGTGCCTGTGAGAGACATACTGGATTAGTCCCTTATCGATGATCACAATCGCCAGGTAGGGTTCCCTGAAAGCGCCAGGAGGCGCTCTTAGGGGAAGGGGTACTGTCACGGTTCTTGGGTCTGTTTGTTCATTCTGTGTGTTTTCTGTCACTGTGCTGATTGCTTGTTAGCATTGCCTAGCAACACTGGTGCTGACGAGCTATCAGAGCTACAGCACCTGAAGTTAATTGTCACTCCTATATCTGCCTCACTGTTTGTGTAGCTGTTGTCAGATCATTGTTTGTTTATGCTCTGTCATTGCTTTTGCCTGTGCCCTGGTCTTGTCTGTTGCTTTCATGTAATCCTTCGCCCCAGGTGGATTATCTTCTTTTGGAGAGTTCCTGTGGCCTTGCTGTGTGGGGAACTCGCTTGTGTGGATGTATTCTCCTGTTGCAGTCAGTGCCATCTCTGGGCCACCATCTTTGTCTGTTTACACTTCTGTCCATTGCTAGTTTATTGTGAGCCTCAATAAACTTTTTGATTTTTGCACTCGCAACTGGGCTTTGAAGTTTGTTTGTGACAGAATGGAAAAACCAAGTACATCTCGTTCGTAAATGAAATTAGCTGGGGATACAACCTTTAAAAGTATGCACAATCCCATATTTAACATAATTCTAGATTTATGAATGTTCAAAACTAACTAAGCATTTATACACATTATATTGGTATTTGACCAGACTCATTGCTCATTGTTCAAAAGTATTTGACAAAACATAGGTTATTAATTTTTACCCCTGCAATATATGGTGAACACTTTAAGGACACTTAAACATGCTGTTTTGCATATGTTTATACACATTATAATTGTTTATTGTTAATAATATTACAGTTGTATTTGTGTTTTCATTCCATATAACTTAAGAAGTCATGCACTTTTTAATCGGCACCCGATTCTTCTGTGTCGCTTGCATCATTAAAGACTGACAATAGCATGAGTCAGCCAATAGTCTATAAGTGCAGGCTGTTGGGAGAAGTATCATTGGTTCCCTTTCGAGGAAACTCAATGACGGCATCATAATTTGATACTATGGGGAACGCACTTCAGGAGCACCCGAGTCTAAAGACGTAAGATCACACCCATTTATAGGCAAGTCAAGGTCATGTGATGTAGCATTGTGCACCACAAAGCCTTTAAAAGGTGCCTGTAAAATACATCATCAGCTCTTTGTCCTGAAGCCTATTTGTCTGCACATCAGTCAGACAAAAGAAGATATTAGTGCTAGTAAGCAGCTAGAAACAAGTGTGTGTCACCGAGCTCACACTACATCAAAACCCCACTGGTTCTCTGTAATCCAGATTGTAGCTGGGCAGCTGAACCTCAGGGGTTGGGTCCTCTTTCTGCTAAGGCAAAGTGGAGGCTGCGCTCATGGGGTTCTCTCACGCTCTCCACTGAATCAGATGAGTGCTTGCTGGCTTTAGAAGCCCACTCTGCAGTATATTCTGAGCCAGATGATGAGCTTATGCTGTCAGCATCAGATGACGATCTGATGACTGTCAGCCAGGTGGATGCTGAGGCAGACCAGCCTCCTATTTTAGTCGCATCTGAGGAGCTGGATGAGGTAGAAGAGACACTTGCGGGCTGTCTCTCACCTTCTAGGGCATCATTGTGAAGGAAACATGGCTTGACCTCCAGGGATTACATCTAGTTTGGTGGGCAAGGCATGTGCAGTGGCAGGTAAGGCTGATGTGTATCTGCACACTATGGCAGTTTTGCAGGCATACCAGGCTGACCTGCTTAAAGACCAAGGTGGAGGATTGGAACCACAGTTCAGGAGCTCTGCTGAGCCACAGAGCTCACCCTCCATGCCACCCAGAAGACAGACCATGCTATCGGCCTTTCTATGGCTGCTTTAGTGGCAATGGAGAGGCACCTGTAGCTCAACCGATCAGGCATTAAGGATAAGGCCTTCTTTCTGGACACCCCGATTGCTCTTTAGGGTATACCAAGAGGTACCAAGAGGCTAGGAAGCAATCGTAGGTGACCTTTGGAGAGACCTATGGAAGCCAGGCAGCATTCCCAGGCCTCGCAGCCCAACAGGAAGTTCAATCTGAGGACTGTGCTTTTCATCCATCCAATCTTCTCTCTTTCATGTCCAGATATCTCCTGCCAGTTCTCTGATTTAGGACAGATAAAGAGGATGGATGAATAAATTTTCTGGCAGCATGAAAACTTCTGCCCAGTTTATTCCCACTGCTGTTGTGTACAGTAGAGAGAGGGTACAAGATTCAGTTTTCCTCTTGCCTCCTCGCTTCAACTGCGCTTTGCAGACTATGGCATTATCAGAATCAGAATCAGGTTTATTGGCCAATTATACTTATATACACAAGGAACTTGACTTGATAGATGTTAACACTCTACATTCAACATATAAACATATAAACATGTTAGTGGTGTAATAAACATGTAGTGATGAACATTCAATAAATACATAGTGATGTATAGAGATACTGTACAACAGAGACCACAGGGCAAATAACATAATATACATACAGTACATATATTCTACAAATATACACATATACAAATATGGCAGTAATATACAAGGTAATGTACAGGTGAAGTATTGGGCTTGGGTAAGGTGCAAGTAATAGTGCAAATGTAATGTGCAAGATGAATGATGGGATTATAATAAGATACAGTGCAGTATGTAGTGAAAAGTGGGAAGCACTCATCTGCAGTTCAGAAGAGTGATGGCAGTGGGAAAGAAGCTGTTCTTGTTTCTGGTTGTTTTTGTGTGCAAAGATCTGTAGCGCCTGCCAGAGGGGAGGAGGTCAAAAAGAGTGTGTGCGGGATGAGTGGGGTTTTTGATCATGTTCTCTGCCTGCTTCCTGGTCCTTGCAGCGTACAGGGCCTGGAGGGATGGCAGGGCGACATCAATGATTTTTTCAGCTGTCATGTGCTCTGTAGTCTGTGTTTGTCCTGTTTTGTGGCTGCCCCAAACCAGACTTTAATGGATGTACAGAGGATGGATTCAATGACAGCTGTGTAGAAAATGACCAACAGCTCTTGTGGTAGGCCATGCTTCCGCAGTTGCTGTAGGAAGTACATCCTCTGCTGTGCTTTTTTGAGGATGGTATTAATGTTGGGCTCCCATTTCAGGTCTTGAAAAAATTATGGATCCTAGGAACCTGAATGAGTCCACATTTGACACTGGGCTGTTGGATATTGTGAGGGAGGGCAGCATGGTGGGGAGTTTTCTTAAAATCCACCACCATCTCCACAGTCTTTTGAGTCTTGAGCTCCAAGTTGTGCTTGGCAACCTCCCACTGATATGCAGATTCATCACCATCCTGGATGAGCCCAATGACAGTGGTGTCATCTGCAAACTTTAAGAGCTTGACGGCTGGGACCTGAGAGGTGCAGTCATTGGGATACAGAAAGAAGAGCAAGGGGGAAAGGACACACCCTTGTGTATGCCAGTGCTGGTTGTCCATATTCCAGGTGTGACATCTCCCAGCCGCACATGCTGTTTCCGGCCCGTCAGGAAGCTGGAGAACCACTGACAAATGGCAGGAGATACAGTGAGCTGAGAGAGTTTGGCAGTGAGAATTTCAGGAATTATAGTATTGAACACTGAGCTGAAGTCCACAAACAGGATCCTTGCATAGGTCTCTGGTTGGTCAAGATTTTGCAGGATGAAGTGCATCCACTGACCTGTTTGCCCTGTAGGCAAACTGCAGGGGGTCCAGCAGGTGTCCTGTGAGCTTTTTTAGGTGGGTTAGCACCAGCGTTCAAAGGACTTCATGGCAACTGATGTCAAGGCCACAGGTCTGTAGTCATTCAGTCCAGTGATGGAGGCTTTCTTGGGGACTGATGGTGGAGCTTTTGAAGCATGAGGGGACTTCGCACAGCTCCAGTGATTTGTTGAATATCTGAGAGAAGATTGGTGCCAGCTGGACAGCACAGGCCCTGAGACAGAAGGGTGCCTTATGGACATTTTGCCTCTGAAAGAGCCGGCACACATACTTCTCACCTATGATGAGTGTGGGCTGAGAGTCAGGAGTAGACGGGGGAGGGGTAGCCAGGGGGGTGGTGGGGTCTGCAGTTGGTCTGGGGTGGGTGAGGAGTGTGAATGTTTCCTTCTCAAACCTGCAGTAGAAGGCATTCAGGTCGTTAGCTAGGCCTGTGTTAGCCTCAGCTGCGGGGGATGGTTCCTTGTGGTTGGTGAGGTCTTGAAGGCCCCTCCAAAGTGCTGTAGAGACATTGTCTGAAAAACGTTTTTTCAACTTCTTTAGAGTAGCTATTCTTCACCAAGGAGTAGATCTCCTTGGTGAGTGTGTTTCTGAGATTTTTGTACAGAGACTTGTCACCATTGCTGTAGGCTTCCGCTTTGGCCTGGCGGAGTTGGCTAAGCCTTGCTGTGAACCATGGTTTATTGTTGTTGTAAATACAGAAAGACTTAGTTGGCACGCACACTCCTTTACAGAAACTAATGTAGGATGTGACAGTGTCAGTAAATTTGTCCAGTTTGACAGTGGCAGTTTCAAAAACACTCCAGTCTGAACAGTCAAAGCTTTGCCTCATTAGTCCACTTCTTTACTGTTTTCACTGTAGGTTTTCCAGATTTAAATTTTTGCTTGTAAGTTGGAATGAGATGAACCAAACAATGATCAGAGAACCCTAGCTCTGTTAAAGTCTCCCAGAACAATGAGCAATGAGTCTGGGTATTTGCGTTCTGAAAGGTTTACCTGATCAGCTAGAGTTTGCAGCGCATCACTCACGTCGGCCTGGGGTGGAGTGTAAACACCGACCAGAATGAATGAAGAGAACTCTCGGAGTGAATAGAATGGCTTGCAGTTCAGAAAAAGTGATATCAAGTTTGGACTGCATTGTTTGCTGAGAACTGTGACACCAACCTTGTTAACGTAGAAGCAAATTCCACCACCTTTCTTCTTCCTTGATAGATCTTTTTGACGATCTGCGTGATGTAAACCGAAACCAGGTAGATGTAATCCATTGTCCGGTATGGGTTCACTAAGCCAGGTTTCGGTGAAGCAGATTGTGGCAGAGCATGCAGGGTCTCTGTCCATCTTGTTTAGAAGAAGCAACTCATCCATTTTGTTAGGTAAGGAGCGCACGTTGGCCAAATGCATCACTGGAAGAGGTATACGAAATTCTCGCTTGCGAAGTCTCACCAATGCACCGGCACGTTTACCTCAACTGCGCTTCCTTCTCCCACAAACAGCGGCTGCTCCTCCGATCAGAAGTTCCAGGAAACTTTCTGGATGAATGAAATTAGGTGAAATTGTTTCTGGAGTTTGATGCTTTATAGAAAAGAGTTCCTCTCAGGTCCAAATAATCCAGTTTGCATGGCTAGTTTTCACGAAAACATACAAAAACAACACAAGTACGAGAGAGCGTTCTACCAAGGCTGCCATCTGCGGCGCCATCTTTGTAGGAGAGCAGCACATAGTGTTGGCCAAAGAGCTTGAGACCCTCTTGGTGAAGGGGGCTATAGATTCAACCTAAAGAGAGAATGCTTTCTCCTGTTAAAAGAACTATTTTTAGGGGTAATTTGGGACTCCACAATGATGTGAGCACAATTGTCTCCTGCATGTGTGTGTCAGTCAATCCTTGCTGTTGTGATCAGCATTATCTAACAGTCTTCTAGATTCAGAGGCTGTTAGGCTTTATGGCAGCAGTGGCTAATGTGATTCTGTGGCCAATTTGGGCCTATTGCATATGGGACCATTCTAGTTCTGGATTAAGAAAAATGTCTATGTGAATCAGACCCCAGTTTTCCATCTTGGGTCCCACTCTAGAGTTGCGACACAATGCCATTGCAGGATTCTCACAACAGACACTTCTCTGACAGGGCTGGGGTCTGGTGTTCACCCAGTCCATAGTTTGTAGGAGGGTCTCGAATATGAATCACCATGGAGGGCTGGGTTTGCAGGGCTTGCTTGGATGTTGCCCCTGGCTTCATTAAAGCCATTTTACACCTTAGACCAGACTATATCCCCAAGGTGCCCACTACTGTTGGTCACCCTGTGGTGCTTCAGGCCTTCCTCTGCTGTATGAGTCGCTGAAACAAGAATAGCTTCTGTTATTATGTTCTGTTAGACCTTTGAAGATGTATGTTCACCGCTCAAGCCAGTGGCGTAAGACCTCTCAGCTCTTGGTCTGTTCTGGTGGCTGTAACCAAAGTAACGTGGCCACAAAACAGTGCTTATGTCACTAGATCACAGATGCTATTACCCTGGCTTATGAGGCCTGTGACTTAGTGTCACCTTTGGGAATTAGAGCCCATTCTATCAGAAGTGAAGCATCATCTAAGGCACTGTCTAGGGATGTCTCTAAGCTATGTTTTTGATGCAGCAGGCTGGTCCTCTCTGCACACATTCATTAGGTTATACAGTATAGACCTGAACTCAATACCAGCCGCTTAGGTCCTCCTGGGTTGACAGTCTATTTTCTGCTCCTGTTCTCTGTGCCAATGTTTCATGTTGCGGGCATTACATTTCCCATAGCGACAGGCCATGATGCAGTGTTGAGTTGTTTATATAACAAGTCAGTGCATTGACTTTTAAGACACTCATTTTCGCCACATACTATATAATATGATTATTAAAACGAAACAAATCAGTGAACAAATTGAAACGAATCATTTTGGTCAACAATTAAAAGTGAACTTTCACTATTCATCAAGCCAAAAGCATTAGGACTATTGTTACTTGTAACTTTGTACATGTAACTTTTTTAGACTAGGCTTGTTGGCTCTTAGAGCAAAATGTTAAATGCTCACTTTCTTCGTAAGTCACTTTGAAAAGAAGCATCAGCTAAATAAATAAATGTAAATGTGGACAAATTTTGCACCGGACAGGTCAGTAGGTACTTTACATATCTGTCATTTTATACCTTAAAACGGGCCCGCTCCACAGGACCAACGAGTCAGAAACTTGGCCCACCCTGGCCCTACATTACATAACATTCAGAAAATTCAATATTCAGATATTAAGAAACAGTCTTAATTTGCAGTTGCATACCGGACAAAAAGCGCAGTATCTTTCCTGTATAAGTGTACACACCGGCAGTACACTTTCTGAGTCGTCCTAGCCACGGAAAAACAGTGTGCACAATACACAAGTCTGAAAGGATGTCACCAATCTCTTTTACCTTCCACCTACAACGGCAGAGTTTTGTTCAAGTGTGGTCACTGAACTCTGCACTCCTGCGAATGCTGTCATCATAAACATCAAAGTGGAGACAAAATTTGTCATGCTAGTGGAGAAGCAAAGACAAGTCCTGATCTACTAATGCGTAACCTTACATCTTATATATATATATATATATATATAGAGAGAGAAAGAGAGAGAGAGAGAGAGAGAGAGAGAGCGAGAGGGAGAGAGAGAGAGAGAGAGAGAGAGAGAGAGAGAGAGAGATACGTGTGTGTCTGCATATATGTATATATATATCTAAAAATACGTTCTAACTGCAAGAACTTTTTGATAACTTTGAGAGAACTTTTAGAGAACATCAGTCAATGTTCTAAGAATGTTCCCTGTTAAATGAGTACACTACATTTAGGCAAAATTTCAATACGATGCATAATCTCTTATTTCTTATATCTCTTATATTTAAGCAACCAGTAAACTCAATATGATGGAATTGCCATAACAGGACTCTGCCAAAAATGATTATCATCAGACAGCACCCTCTAACAACATCAGATCAGCCAAACAAATTTTCAGAGACCTTCACTTTCAGATCATTGCAAGCGTTTAATATCAAGATGCTCAAAACTCGACAGGCTTAGTAAAATAATCAGCTATCTGGTATCTTATGTGCTTAAGGGTAGAACAAATGGAACTAGTTGACAGATGAAGTCTGTCAACAATGAAGTCACAATTTATCCCACATACTTTGGCAACATGTCCAAATAAGCAGGCTACAAAAGATAAATTTATGTTTAACGAACTGTAGTTTTTTGTTGACAATACAGTAAAAGTTCATCATCATCAACGACTACCCTACTGTCATACACATCGTTTTCATGTAATATTTGATTTTGTGAAAAATAAAGGCCACGCCAACCTTTACCATATGAAAACCATATTTCTAATAGATTAGAAAATAGATAACAGCAGGGAATATTCTGCTTAACTGACAAAATGTATTCATAACTTTAACATTTTTCTTTAAAAATAACGTTATTAATTAGCCAAACGTAAAAGCAGCTGTAACTTTACGTATTTTGCTTTATAAGTGCGTTTTTTGTATTTGATAGCGCCACTAGATAGCAGCAAATTCAACCATGTAGAAAAGTTAAAGAGCAAGAGCAGTACATTTGTTTAGAAAGCCACTTTGCTGTTAAACGCTATATGATTTATCACTAGTAAAAAAATTTTTTGTGTTTGTAGCCTCATATACAGTACAATCAGTACCTCAATGCCTTTACTACAAGAAGGATTTAAGAAGTTTAAAGAGTCAAGGAGTTTATTTAGTAATTCAACAATATATAGCAGGTGAAGAATTTACTGGAATGAAACGTTACTCCGGGACCGTGATGCCACATATAGACATGGAATGGTTCCACAAGTGTGCAGACATCACAATAAAGTCACAAAGTGCAGACGTGCAGTTAGTAGACAAGGGCAAAACAAACACACAGTACATAACACACAGCCACATAGAACACACAGTACACTACAAAAACACTACACTGCAGTACAGTGGAGAACAGAAAGAAGCGCCAGCCAATATACATATTTACAGTGTGAGGAGACTTGGTCGTAAACATCTTACTGTTAGCAGCAAGTTTATGTGAAGTGCAGAAACACAATGTAATGCAACATAGAGGTGTGCAAAAAATACAGAATAAGTGCAAAAAAGTTACTATATAAGAATATAAGTCCTGAGTGTGTGATTGTGGTGCATTGTGTATAGTGCATTTAACAGCGATTTGTGACAGTGTTGACTAAAGCCATAAATACTAAATACTGGTGTTAAATAATCAAAATAGTTTCAGAAACGTGTGTAAAGTGAAAAATTTAATTTTAGCACACGTCTAAGAACAAACAGTGAAAAGGCAAATTTCCAATTCCATATATTATAGGGATTAACAAAAACGCAACCCATAAACATTTACATTGAATTATATAACCATCTCATTACCATCTTGCACAGGGACCACAAAGACACCATTCCACTTAATCAGAATAACTTAATCTCAGGCAGCACCACCAAAAGTACAATAAAAAAGTAATTGTCTAAACTTTGACACAGGAAAACTAGCCTTCATTAATAAATGTTAATCGTTGTGGACAGATTTATGAACTTTATATTTCAAGTTCAACTCAGCTACATGTATAGACACCTGTGCATTAGAGAACATAGAACAAGAAACTAGAAAGAGTCTTTCTCTCTTTTCTTTTTTTTTTGAAGGACCATTACATTTTTGTCCATTCAGTCTTTGCCCATTATTACGAGTCACAAATTTCTGCCTCATCTTCCTCTGCCTCATCAGATCTTTCCTGATCCTGAGAATCAGAGCTTGTGTCTTTGGAATCAGCTGCAAATGGGTCTTCTCCCTGTAACAAAAACAGTAGGATCTTTAAATATGTACTTTCAGAAAACTTTGTTATACGAGACATGCCACAAGTATCATTACCTTCATGTACATCTCGTAGCGCACTTTTACATTATCATTATTTATAATGGCTTTGGCTGTGACCACACTGTCTCTTTTTAACTGCTCTTTGTAAGCCTTTGAAGAAAACACAAGACACATAATAAACTAAAAAGCCCAATCACAAAAATCACAAAAAAGTCGAGAATGGAGGCTGAGAAGACAGATAGTCTTCACCACTTTGCTCTTGAGGTGTGTGAGTGAATGAAGATGCTGCTGTACAGAGCTGAAAACCACGGGAATGTGAGTGTCACATGCCACACAGTAAACCACCTCCATTCTCCTCATGTAATCATCTTCCGTCACCCCTGCAAAGACAAAAAAACAGCTTTACAACAAACTGTTTTAAATGAATGTCTTTGTAGTATGCTTGGAATTAAACAGAATGAGTACTATGCACATCTATGGCCCAAGTTATAAGAGTTACCTTCCATTATTTTTGCCCACTCATCTTTGCTGCGTCCACAGGTGGACTTTAGTTTATGTAGAGTAGAGACAGTTTTGTGAAACTTGTGAACCATGCAATCCTGGGGAACATATATATATACCATAGATAAATAGGGGAACATAGGAGAACATAGATAAGGGTAAATGTAGATCAAACAAAATAATGAAAATAAATTATAAAAAATCTTATTCAAAAATTATCATACATGCAAAAATTGGATGGCATTGTCATCAAATTTAGCTTGCCGTCTTATATAGTCAAGAGTTTCTCTGTGGTACGTGCTTCCAAAGTGTTTCTCAATGTCTTTGTCTTCAAACGTGTAGAATTTACAGAAAGCGCAAGTAAAAGCCCACCTAAAGGAAAGCACATATTCTAGAGTGAATGCTAAATCAGATAGATCAGAGAAATTTGCATACAAGACACACTGACCTCAATACAAAACCGATTTTGTACTGATGTTTTGTACTGATGACTTCACAACTTATGTTGTAAGGTAAATGTATGATAGAGCTACCACACAGATTTATTTTTCATAGCCTCTCTATATATATTACAGTGCCTCTCAAAAAACACTTAAGTTCTGCAAACAGATTTCTTTTTTTTTTTTTTAAAAGTCCTTTTTGGTAAAACTCAAAAGTACCTGTGCTTATCACCATATTTTTCTTGATTCTTCTCTCTTCGCCTTCTCCGTTTCTCTCTGGCTCGAACCTTCTTACCATGCACTGCACTCAACAAAATAAATCTTATATTAATGCTTATATTGAAGTAGATGTGACATTTTTGAAACATTTTTTTAATGCCACTAAAGTTACACACCATCGTCTCCATCTACTTCCTTGTTATCAAAAGAAATGCAACTGCCCTGTGGAAATTGAAAAATTTAGTGTCACAGTACGGACTCATACTTTGGGAGCTTTGAGTGTGAATCCTTACCGTTGAAATGTTTGCCCCTATAAAGAGAAAAATAAACATCAGAAGCACCAAGATAAGCCAGTTTTTTTTAAGCAATTTGCACCAATTTAACAGCAAAAAAATTATTTTACTGCTTGGACCAGCATAGCAAACACAGAACGTACCCACACCGCAGCATAAGCCAGGAACTGCTTTGACTATCCTCTTTTTTTTAACCAACTTGCAAGGAGGTACTGGTTCCATCATCTTTCTCTTGGTCCCTCGAAACACTGGAGTATCGGAGTTTGAGTAGTTGAGTAGTCTGTTTATGCGAAAAGAGGGACTTTGACTAGAGCACTGCAACAAAAGAATACACAAACACCAAATATATAATCATTTATCACTTCCTGAAAAAGAATAAACACTGTATTACTTTCAAAACATTGCTCTATTTGCTGGATAGGTCTAACGTGTCTACTTTTGGCTAAACCATTTCCGTATGCTTGGGAATGGGACTTCCTGTTTTTTTTTAAAAAGCAGATGGCGGAAAAGTTTGGGAAACCATAATTATAATTACAATGCAGCTAGAGGCACAGAAATAACATGTTACCTTTAATTCATAAAGAAAAAGGTCTTGCACTAAAAGACAGATGGAGTATTTAAAAAATGTGACTGAATTAAACACCACCAGACTTACTCCTACAACTTGTCCTCCATTCTCAGATACAACAGCACCTCTTCCACAGAAGTTTCTTTGCATGTATGGGTACATGTCTCTACCCCGACAGCCAATCACTTTGGGCCTTAGGTGGGAGGGAGAGTAGAGGCTAGAAGAATCTGAAAGATTAGAAGTGGAGTACTGACTCTCTCTGCTGCTGTCTGAAAATGGAGACCTGGATCTCCGGGAAGACATGAGGCAGGATCTGTCCCAGTCTGAAGCCCAAGTGGATGAATAGGTGTCACTATACTCTGCATTAGAATGATCATAATGTCCATCTGCATCTTTAGTGCTCAGGGTTCCAGGTCCAAAAGAGTCATAGGCACCACATCTGAGGCAAAAAATAAATAAATTACAGCATCTTACGAAGATCTCCAACTACAGGAAACTGGAAAGTATTTATTTTATTTTTTTGTTATTTTCTAATAAGAGTAAGTTTCTCTACATTTTTACCTGTCAGGGCCATTAGTCTCAAATGACTCTGAGGACGCAAATAGTCCAAATAATGGCTGGCTGTAGCATTTCCCTGGACAGTTGGACAAGTGTATGTGATTATTTTAATGTACTTTTAAAATGTAGCTTGCTCAAAAACAGTATTTAAATACAAACAAAACAATATACCATGAGCACAAAATAACAGATTTTTCTTTTCTTTACCTAAATTTTCAGCTGATGATGGAAACATTTCTTCTTTATCATATGTCCTTTAACACAGAATGTACAATGTCATAATTTAATCCTTGTATATTATTACTAATGGAAAGCATGCCATATGCAAGCTGATCTCTATAGTGTTAAGTGAAATGAGTATTAACTACAAATTAAGTTTGTAGTTAAGTTACTGCATAGAGGAGTTGTACCAAGTGGTCCATTGATTAGGATTGTTTAATGGCTGATCCAGAAAACAAAGTGGCTGATGGCCAACACATATTATACAATTTTTTTGTTAGCATTTAAGACATGCAAAACATTGCTGTTGCTTTAACATTTACTTGTAATTTTATAAAGTGAAAACAGAAAATGTGTTATCCACTGACAATGCTGTGTGTTTTTGAAAACTGACATAATGACCACTTGTTAATCGAAGCAATTGTAGCCAAATATCTGCCAACCAGAATGATGTATGGTCTATTACTAGTTGACATAAATATATCTTACATGCACATACAGTGTCTTATCACTTATCACTCTTTACCTGATCTACAGATTTACAAATCTGTTTCGGGTTTCAGTAATGACATGTTGTTTGAACGAGCATTTAGGCCTATTCCATATTCGATTGTTTCTTGCCAATCTTTAGACATGCAACAGATCAATATTAGAACTCGAGAGCACTTTTCCTCTCGGTCCAAACGCTGGCCTGCTTCAGTCTTATTCAGGTTTTCACCAGAGTTCTGAAAGTGAACGCGTTAATCAAACCATCTGTGCCCAATGAGACTTCCAAACACTTGCAAATTGTTTAGTAGGCTTTAACTAATTGTGCCCTATTTGACTTTAACCTTTACACTCTGTCCATTATTTCTTATTTTACTAACTGTATCATGCCAGTTTTGATTAATTAATGATTTATGAAAACTGGCCCAATTGAAAATGTACGCTCGTTTTAAGAAATTGTTTATAACATATGCAGCGTTGTTTTTCAAAAGCAATTTCACTTTATGCAAATGTTTTATGACTTACCACATAAACACGAGCGAGTCAGTCAGTCGTACCGCATTAAATTAAAGCGGGTGTCACTGAAATCATTCCCCTGGTAACAAACCAAACAAGGTAGACAGGAAAAATCAAAGCTATTTGCAACAATGATGCTACTTTTTTACTATGGAACACACACAGTTGTCTTACTTCAGAGGGCGCAGTCTTCCGTTGAGTCGCGTTCAAATCTAAGGGGTAGTTATCCCACTGACGACATTTGTATTCTACAGTGTATAATCGTTTTTTTTTTCACATGACACATGAAACAAATAATATACACCAGGGGAATCTCTATTAAACGATTATTCGAATGCCTTTCCCAGTAATTCCAAAGAACTGTGATTGGTCAATCCTGATAAGCGCTGTAAAAAGTTTTACGTTCCACGTGACAAAGCGTGTTCTGGGCAATCTGGACAAAAATGTATATAACCACACAGACAAAAAACTTTAATAATGCTGATTGACACTCTACTCCTTTATTCTGCGTCTGTGGTCATTGCTGGACCAGACAAAACGTTGAAAAATGTAACATCATTGTGGGTGAAAAAATATCAATTTTGCATTTAATCCACTAAAACAATTTGTAAAATCAATTGTACTCTTTCTGTGTGCTATTTCAAATAAATTATTTTGCTCGTATTTTAATTATCTTCCCCTATTTGTTTAACTTTACCAGCAGCAAAATAATGTTATAATGTGAAATATTGTAAGTTTTATTGTAATTGACTTTCACCTCTAGAGGGAGCGCAAACCTAAACTACCGATCGATTGTCACTTAAATTCACTGTTGCTAAATCTATACCCTTTAAACCCGGATTAGTTGACGATCTAGTTGACTAGAAATTACTAGATTAGTTTACTAGAAATTTGCATGAAAACACGTTGCTTTCAAACTTTTGGTTTTTGCACAAGTGAAACTAAACATGTTAAGTTGTATCAGCATGGAATCTTGATGCAGTAGACAAATCAAGTTTTTACTCAAGTAGTCTTTACTCAAAATCATTAGTTAAAAATTACAAAAAAACAAAAAAAAAATGAGCAAAGCAGGCTAACTTCATTCTCCTTTCCATCACAAAAGAAAGACTAAATCAGGAAGGGATGTGTTAGGCTAAATTCAAGGCTGAAGATCAATACACAACGTAGCTTGTTAAGAAATAAAACATAACATTTGCTGTTTAATAAAACATAACATAACACTGTTTCATACCAGTTGGAATGGAAAGTGTTTTGTGTACCTGAAAGCACACAATGTATATTTTTGGTGGAATTATTTAAAATCAGGTTTATCTAGTTAAACTAGGCCATAAAAATGCACAATAAATTAATAAAACTATCCATAAAACAAATTTTCACCCAAAACAGTTTCTCCATATTTTCTTCAGCTTCTCAAACATTTTTAAAAGTGCAAGTTATAGAATCTACACAGGAATTAATGTAAATCACCCAAAGCACATTTAAACTTATCTTTAAAATCACCTTCGCATTATTTGGAAAAAAAAGCAATAATGTGTTTATAATTATTATTTGTCACACATGTATTACACATACATGGTCTGAAAGCCACATATGGCAAGACATCAACAAGTCTGAAAATTCTTGAAGGGTCACAACGATATCAATTACAGATCAGACCCTGCAGCATTTCAGGGGGATAAATATAACAGTGTGGTTAGAGTAATTCCATAAAACGTCTGGACAACTCCTATGTGAAATGTGGTGAAACAAAAACAATTAAAATGTGAGGTTAGCTTCTTCTTGGTTTTGTCTTGAAATGTTTTTGATTTTGAAATAAAGCAACAAACATTATCCAAATTATTTAATGAATAATAAATGCCATTTCTGCATAGGAAAGGATGATTGATAACCAAATGCTCCCTAATCTGGTGTCTCATCATTTAGTATGCCAGTATGCCAGTATATATCACCAAACATTATGGATACCTTTTGAATTCCAAAAGACTTAGAACACAGCTCCACCTAATCTTTATAAAAATCACTAGGTTATAAATGATTAGACTTTAGTCTTTAGCTATCATAGCTTCATAACTTCTTGACTATGTGACAGATTTGTTACTTTATAAAATGGCATTTTGTTTTCTTATAAGAGCGATGGCATACTTTAGATGAGCTTTCAAAAAAAAGGTGAGCAATTTCACAACCACAGAAGAGCAAACTGCACATATCAGTGACTCTTGTCCATAAATAAAAGGAAAACTAATAACTAAAGTTTAGATTAGGGTTATCTAACACTTAATCCCAACATTGGAGTGAACATCAATAACATCTGGCAAGTTACATTTTTGTGCAGTTGTCTCAATGCTGACTTTGGGCATGCACGACACATAGTATGAAGCGAGCACATTTGAAACAGTGACTTACATTACTTTTTCTAGCCAGTACCAGCTAACAGTTACTGTAAGCAGAGGTTAGTCATACACATTTACAGCTCAAGATATGATGTTAGAATATATTTCAGGGCAGTACGTTTACTGTACATGTCAGTTGGAGTTTTGTGTGCAGCAAAACCATGCATGTATGTACATTATAGGCCTGTCCCATCATAATATGGTGTTATATACAAAACATGCACGAGACATATTAAGTCACTGTAACTTGTGCACTATTTCTGTAACCCACATGAAAAGAAGTTACCAGGAAAAGTTATTTTATTGCCAAAACTAGTAGTGAAATGTACATTATCATTTTAAGTATGCCTTATATGCCAAATTTTCATTAAAGCATTGGTGCATTTTTAATGTATAGCATTGTTAAACAGTTACTGGGTTGACAGAAACTGAATAGGTGGTCAGGATTTCATTACTGAAAGATGGAACAGGCCAGAACTAAATTGTGCTATAAAATATACAGTACGTCTGCATTTGATTCAGCCTCAGGATTAAGTTTGTACCAATGTAAACATTCAGGTTTCAACCTAATCGCTTTAGTTCTTTTCACTGCACCCAGGTACGAGTTGTATTTCATTGAGCTAACTTTGAAGACTCACATTTTACTTTTTCTTTTAACACTTTTGTCCAAGAGTTATAAATGTCAGTTGTTCTGGGCTCACTCCAAAAAAATAATACAATTGTTAACTGCACCACAATGCAGGATGTGATGCAGACTGTGCATGCAGCTGGTGAAGACAGTGATTAACAGAAATACTAACAGTAAAATCTGATTTATAGCTACACTGTAACATAGCAAAGATCTTAACAAGAAATATGCAAACAGACATAATAAACATTTAACATTTAAGTTACCTTTCATAAATAACCTTCGCATTTTTCTTTCTGTGCACTAAGCATTGTTACATTCCATGAAAATTTCATATTGGTTTACTGGCAATTTGTTTTGTCCTGTTCAGAGACTGATATCAATTCAACTTTCTGACTGAACTTATTCTCTGCACCTACAATACCCATTTATGCCCATTGTTATTGATATCATTTGTTCATTTGAAAATAGCAGTACGGAATCATAGAGTGCTTCTCATTTCATAATTGTTCTTCCTTGTTTCTTTTCCTCACGTCCTTGCTCCTCCTTATGGCATGAGGAAAGGATGTGTGGTAAAACAATGAACAGAGGTATCAAAACATGAGGTTTTGATAACATAAACATCATGTTTGTTCAAAGTAAGATCATTTTACTTTGCTTAGGGGACCTGCTTAAGGGACAAAATTTCTTCTATATAATATGCAGCTGAGGTTTCTTGTTCCTAGTAGGGCTGTCACTTTTGAGAAAAATCAAATTCGAACAGATATTGAATATCAAGCAATGCATTCAAATAATATTCGAATATCTACGAGCCCCGCCCCCTCCCAAAAAAAACACTATAACGGAGATTCACTGACAGTCTGTTAATTTGACATGCTGGTTAACAAGTACAACAATAGAACTCTGGATAAAGTGCAGCTCTCTTCACGTTCATAACTGCAAAGCACACGCCTAGGCATAGGTATTTACGTGTCAACATTTCGATTTAATAACATGACAAAAGGAGACAAAAACAGGACTTGGATGCGTAAGTAAACTGTTTTTTGCAAAGTTAGCAAACTACCTTATCTTTAACGATTACTTTACCATCTACGGTGCCTAATCACAGACTGTAAAAAATGCACTACAAACGGCACTTTAAAAACCGAATAGTTTATTTATAATTCGAATACGGATATTTCACGTTATATTCGAATGCATATTCGAATATCGAATAAAAAGTGACAGTCCTAGTTCCTAGCTTGACTTTTATTGTCCTCTCTTCCTCACAGTGCATTGATGACCAAATTGATGTCCTTCATAGTAGCAAACTGTTATTTATTTCCAGGACACAGGCTGGTGAATAGCGATTTCAAATAAAACAAGGAAGAAGATTATTGAGAAGCACCCAATAACTTGCCCTCTTTCTTTTACTTCTCTAATTCTGTTTCAGTTAAACCACCACTGAACAGCATTATTGGAATTTAACCATTTTTTCTGTTCCACAATCACACTCCATTAGTAAAAGCAGCACTGGTTTCCTGACTGACGCTCTCTTTGACTTCAAGGGGCAGTGAATCAAAAAGATGGTCCTCCACAACAAGGCCATTTCGGCGCAAAAGTCGGCATTGGCCAAGTTGTGTCGGCAGGCGATCCAGACAGTTCCCCTTCAGCTCAAGATGAGTCAGCTGTAACAACTGCCCAATCTTCTCTGGTAGCAAAGAAATGCAGTTGTGCCCAAGGGACAACGTGCGCAACTTCGTGCATTTGAAAAGCTGCTTGGGCACCACTTCTATCTTGTTTCCTGTGATTGCAAAATACTGAAGATTCTGGAGAAATCCCACCTCTGGAGGAATCACTACAATGGAGTTATGACTAACATCCAGGTATCTCAGTTTGAGAAGATTAAACAAAGTTGTAGGCAAGGTTTCTAGTTTGTTATGTGAAAGATAGAGAAACTCTAGGTTTTTGACATGACTTATGGACAATGGAATGGAAATAATTTTATTGTGCCACAGTTTAAGGCAGTTAAGCCGTTTGAGGTGCTGAAAGCTGATGACCTCCTCAATGGTACGAATATTGTTTGATTTCAAGTCCAACTCCTGCAGGTTGGTCAAACTGAAAATTGCATGCGGTATCCTCTCCAGTTCACAATTATGCAGTTCCAGCTCAGCAAGGTTCATCATCTTTTTTAAGCTATTTAATACCACAAGTTTAGTACCATCATTGTGTACCACAAGTTTGATCAGATGGGGTGATAAGTCTGTGATGTTGGTAGGGATCTTGGTAAGGTTGCTCTTCAAATGTAGAATCTTGAGATGCCTCAGGTCCCTGAGGGACTCTAATCCTATCATTTTGTTATTGTCAGAGTTTAAGTTACCCACCAAGTACAGCTCTCTCAAGTTCTTCAGCATGTAAACCCAGGTGGGAATCTCTGCTACATCCGTAAACTTGACATGAAGGCAACGAAGGTGATCGCGGAGGAAACTGAACGCAGTCTGTTCAACTTTGGCGGGGCAGTGGTAAAAGTGCAGCTCATGGAGGTTGATCATCTGGGAAATCTTTGCTGTGATACGTGCCTCTGGGATGAGCTCTAGTTTTAGGACCTCTAAATCTGTGAGGTCAAACACTGCATCAGGGACTCCTGAGAGCATAAAAAGATGCAGCTCAAGTTTATCCTGTGCGTTGCGAGTCACGTGTTGCCGCAGTTTTTCAAATGTCCACTCATGGTTCAAACTGATTTCCCGGAGTTTGTTCTCGCTTACTTCTGAGAGAAAGACACCAAATCGTTTAGAGTATAACTGGTCATATTGGTCCACCATGTGAAGGAGGAAAGCAAAGTCATTCTTGACATCTGGAATATCACTAAAACTGCTTTCCTCTCTAACCTTCTCAAAAGAGTACTCCTTAAGGGGTCGCCTAAACAGCCAGAAAAGTGTGTAAATGCAAACCAAGCCATAAACAAAAATGAGGACAATGTAGCTAACAAGGAGCTTTTTCAACATGAAAGCCATGTTATGGGTACATTTAAATTTGGTGTAACCAGTTAAATGTTTAATATCTGGCTCACAATCATGGTCAAAATTAATGGATGTGACAAACGTCATGGTGTAACATAGGATCAGAATAAATTTTACAGTTTTTATTATTGTTTGAGCTACATAGAGTTTGTAGATCAAGTCACTGTCCTCAACATGTGTACGGAACTTCCTTACTTTCTCAAAAAGGGCTTTAGCTTGCTCTCCATCTTTTTTATCAAGTATTGTCATGCTTGGAACTTCAATGACTGGCTTCTCTGCAGAAAACCTAATGCCAGATTTTGAAAGCATAGGAGTTAACTGATTAGGACTTCCTTCTTCACTGCTGGTGGAAAGATGCTTTGGTAATGTAGAGGCTCCAGTAAGTCTCTGCTTATTCTCTTCAGAGTCTTCACAGGCTGTCTCAGACAATGCCTTGGTTGTCCAAGGGGATTCAAAACACTTACCCAAAATAGACACAAAATGCTCAATTTTGGAACTGGTCTTTGGATACTTGAACCAAAAGTTACTGCTTACCATAAGTACAATAGTGTGAATGAGGGCAAGATACGGAAAGTACTTTGAATACCATGGGAGGGCAACATGGTAGCACATCTGATTAACAAAGACATACTGCTGAAAATCCAGGTTTGTCCGTAGACCTGTAGGCTGAGGTTGCCTGACAGCAGATGAGTGCGGGAAGTGTATGTGCTGGACAACGCTATCAGTCTGTTCTTTGCTTCCCAAAGGTGCAGCTGCCAATGTCATATGGCCTCCCCCTGTCCCTGAGCCAAAGGCTTTCTCTGGTGGCTTTTCCATGGGCATGGAATTGGGATCCTCCCATGATTCCAGAACAGGAAGGCAAACCACCTGATCTTTGGTTAACTGCATGGTCCCGGCAAATATGGCTAGCATGAGCATGACCACACCCAGGTAATCCATAAAGACATCCCACCATGGTTTCAATATCCGATATGTTGGCTGAATGTCATTTAGAGAGGCAACTTCTGTGAGGGTAAACATTCCTAAATAAAAGCATAAAAAACAAGTATTTAGTATGTAGTAAATGTAGTATATAGTAAAATTTAGATTTTATTTTAATTTTTTTTCTTTGGATTAACATATTAGGATCAAACATCCCAATGTTAAGCTCCCTGCTGTGTCAAATACAGCCTTGTCACAAAACAAATCTTAGTCTTATGTTCCATTAAACAAATGTCCAATTGCAAGGAGTGGTCTCATACACCACTAAAGATAACAAATGTCTCCCATTGCTTGGAAGACATCCTATTGTCTCTGCCCTGTATCACTTATCACAGCACAGCACTTGATCAGTGCTCAGGCACTAAAACACTGCATTAGACTTCCTTATTAGATTATCAGTCTTAGTGGGCCCATACTTTAGTACATGAAGACATAAGTGCTGGAGTGGTGAGCTTGGCCAAAGACAATGTTCTTTTTAATATCAAGTTGCAAAATTCTCTGCTGATATTCTGATATTGATGTGTGCGGCACATCTTTTACATTGCTAGGACTTACTCATAAACATCCAATACCAAAGTGAATGACCTGTTCCCTTTCAAGGAACAACTGACTGAATATCATGATGATTAACTTGCGTTTTACTTGGCCGATCAAGCTGATATTTGTATAAATCATAAGTGTCAATATTTTGAATGAGATAATTCATTATTGGATGATTAAGTTATTCTCCTTAAAGCAATAAGATTACATGTGTTGTTACTTAATACATTAAGTAATATTATGTTTTACTAAAACATTTCTACCATGTAGATTTGCCATGGTAATAAGGAGAATAAAGCTTTTACAAGACCTGCTTATTCTTGACTGCTTGGGACAATCACATTCCTTCTAATAAACTATTCAAGTCACAAGCACTTTGTTCTTTTGCTTTGCAAGTCCTAAAGAACTTACTTGCAAGCCTTACACTGGCTTTGATGTTAACATGTCAACTGTAAGGAGTATGTTCGAAGAGGGATAATATACAGCTAATAAGAAAGGGCATAAAACTAAAAATACATTAAACATATTTTAGACAACTGTAATAATACAAGGCAATACAGGAACTGTTTCACAGATAAACCTTTTTAGATCTATCCAAAGAGATTGGCCTCAGTTTAAAGCTGTAACTGTAGCAGACTAGATCTTCTTTTTCCCTCCACAATAATTAGTCTCTAATTTAGTGCAATTACACAATAGCTTATTTAGCCTAGTCAGATTGTTATAAATAACAATTACTACTTTGTGTTTTGCCATGGAGTTACAGGAGCACTCGTGGTTTTTTAAAAGGCACACAAAAATGTTTTACAGATGCATTTACATTACACGACAGAAAAAGTTACAAATTCAGGTCAGATTCTGTCTAAATATTCCATATAAAGTGATGTACTTTGATTTGTCATTTTTTAAGCCTAAATTTTTGCAGATCTCATTTTTCTTTGATGATACATAAATGTTAGGAATAAAAGAAAAATCAGTCTCCAAAATTAAAAATTATAAATTAATAATTATATATAATATAGGTCTATCAAATGACAAAATTTTAAATACAGCCAGACTGTGCTACATATTAAGTCATCTAATAAATTTAAAGCTCAAACAGAGGCAATGAAGGACTCCTTTACAAAAAGAGAATATCTGGCCTTATGGCTTTTCCCACAGTTTACTAGGGCTGTCACTTTTGAGAAAAATCAAATTTGAACGGATATCAAATATCAAGAAATGCATTTGAATAATATTTGAATATCTGCAAGCCCCGCCCCCTCCCAAAAAACACCGTAACTCGTAAGATTCAATCACAAATTTATTAACAGTCTGACAGTCTGTTAATCTGACATGTTGGCTAACAAGTACAACAATAGAACTCTGGATGAAGTGCAGCTCTTTTCACGTTCATAACTGCAAAGCACATGCCTAGGCGCAGGTATTTACGTGTCAACATTTCGATTTAATAACGTGACAAAAGGAGACAAAAACAGGACTTGGATGCGAAAGTAAACTGTTTTTTGCAAAGTCGGCAAACTACCTTATGTTTAACGGTTACTTTACCATCTACGGCGTAGAACCCAAAATAATTGTCCGCGCAGGCTGGCCGTTCTGTGCGTTATCTTTCACTTTCTAATGGGGGTAAGCAATTGGCTTATTCGCTTGATTTTGGCCTACGCTAAAATATGTTTAGAGCGCCCACTACTGGATGAGATGGCAAACAATGAAATAAAAACCAAGCGGTCTAATCATAGACTGTAAAAAATGCGCTACACACAGCACTTTAAAAACCGAATCATTTATTTATAATTCGAATACGGATATTTTACATCATATTCGAATGCATATTTGAATATCGACTAAAAAGTGACAGTCCTATAGTTTACCCAACAAAGTTTTAGCCATCAGTTCCCAAGATCTACAACTGGGAGGTACATTTAATGGTAACTGTTGCATTATGAGCTATGTGCAAATGGCTCATAATGTTACATAATGCTAAAGTTTGCACTATGTGCAAACTTACTGCTTTGTCTACCCCAACACTACAGTGTACTCTAATATTTACAGAAACTTAAAGACACACACATACATAGACACAACAGGTAAAAATAATTTTGGTAAAAGCTTAAGCATCATTACAGTATTAATCATTGTTCTTGATTCATCATACGTCCAATTCCCTAATTACTCTTAACATTCAACAAGCCCCACACACATGCATATTAAGGCCCTTCATTAGTTATGTACAGTATATAGGCCTTCATTCTTCAGACAGCAATTAATCGTATATGAGAGTTGACAATAAATGGTGGGTGGGAGATGATGGGAATGCTTATGTTTTTATCTATAGAAAAGCTCTTTTTTAACACTTTAAATGTAAGTTCAATTGGCATGACCTGACAATACCATTTTGGGGGTTTGGGAAACTTAATAGCCTAGTCTCTCGTGTATTGGAACTGTATACCTCTGTAATTTATATATGTTTCACATAACCATGTAAAAACACAAGAATCTAAAAACACAAGGTATGATTTCCAGTGAGCTTTCTGACCTTCACTCTGACTACAGATGTAATTTTGATTTTAGCTAAAACTGTTAGAGAACATTAAATGAAATTGTTTATGTACAAACAAACAAATACAAATGGTGTAAAAACTGTAAAGACAATTTTTTTAAACAAGCCTCACCTGTAAAAACAATTTTTTATTTAATTTGTAAAAAATAGATTGTTTGTTAAAACAAAAGATGCCAAGATCACAATAAATAAACAGGCTTCTCAGACAATGGTAGATCTTAATGTCTTAATGCTTACTATTTTAGAACATTTTTGACACTACAACATTGCTTTTTAATCTAAGACAAGCACTATGTATAAGTTAGATGAAAGGATAGCAGGGGTTTAGATCAATAAATCAGGGCTGCATGATGTGGTCATGCACTAATATTTTAGTGGTCCATGGTAAAGACAAGTTGCAGTGTTTAACCTCACGTGGGTAACACAACCCTCACTTACACAAACACAGTTACTACCACAGCTAACCCTACTTGACCTCAGTCTAAGCTTTTACCCTGTAACTAGGTCATGATTGCTGCTGTTATTCTCATTTGCTGGAAATTTTACATGACAAATCTGGTAACCAATCATATGTCTTCATGTTATCCTGCAGATTTTATCAGTGTAGGGCAACCATATGTGTCCCTGTGGTAGTCCTAAATATGTGTCCCTGTGGTAGTCCCATCCTAAAGATACAAAGCCTTCTTGTAGGGCAATGAGATATAACACTGTTTGATATTACTGTTTACTGTTCATCCATAGAGAAATCCAATATAAATAAATGTTTCTCAAAATAACAGCAAAAAAACAAACAAATGGGTATGTACAAACCAAACCACATGATTATATAATTTTGCAGACTTTGCAAATTACACTTGACAGCACATGCTGTGTCAAGCACAACTCCAGAATAAAAACTTTATGAAACAAAACATCATGAAACAAAATGTTTATCAATATCAGTAAATTTATGCTACCTCTACTCCCTAGTACATGTCTGCAATAATGTGTAAATAAATATTAGCCTGTGCACCTGTTTGCCAAAGCCACCCCAAAAAGTGCCTAAGACATCTTGCTTCGATTGCGCTGAACTATAGACCTTCTGTATAAACGCAACCTTTGTACAAAAGAGAGTGCACTGATATGTATGCAATATTGTGTGCACAACACGTATATACTTACTGTCTCACATTAACGTCATCTACACTGGCATTTGAGAAATTCCGCCATGTAACGCATTAATTCCTGTAAAAACGGAACACATTTCATCCAGTTGGACTTGCAGTAATGGGGACACTGTTGAGGAAAAATATGCGGTCATCTCGCATAGGAAACGTAATTTGCAACAGCGTCCATGCCATTGTGTTGCGATACCGGGTGAGGGTCACGATATTTGAATGACACCGCTTTACTTCCTAATAACGCATAAACTACGAGTCGAACGGTATTTACAGGACCGAACTGGAATATTCCCTGAATGCCATCCGGTGTACAGTCATGTCTTCTGGGCTCTGTGAAGATTAACGTCGCTCACAAGCAAGAAATTAACGTTGGGCTGATTAAACTGTTGTGTTATAGCGGGAAAGTGACGGTACAAAAGGGCAACTTACTAATGATTCACCCGTAAGGGCTTTCCACACACGTGAGAGTCCCCGCTCTTCTCATTATTATGGTACAGTCAGTGCCGAGCGCACAGCGGCAGAGTCAACCAGTCTGCACCAGTTCTGTAGACTGCATATCCGCCACCTTTAAACCCAAACGCACATTTATAGACTGATGTTCTTACCTCAAAGCAGAGCTGTCATTTTAAAAACGCCAAAGCGTACTGCTATTTCCATGCGTGAGAAGTAATGAAAACTAAATGAAATGTCTGTAATAAACAGAAATACAGTAAGACTGAGGAAGTGCATGTGGGCGGAGCTAAAGTTTACAGGAGGATTTACGTGCCAAACACCTGACCGGTGTTCCGAAGTTACTAAGCAACAAAAGCCAACGTTTTCACTTGAATTGTTACCCAATTGGTTTACCTGAACCAAATTATATTTTGGGGACTAAAACAGTCTTAATACAACAAATATTTAATTTAGGAAATTGGTCAGATATTATATCCAAACTGACTGTTAAGCATGCGTAAATCAGACAGACAAACAGAGTTGGTTAACTTTCAAACCAAACATTTATAATAAACCAGTTAAATGTTTTATTCTGTTAAGAAACTAAATAAATTTGTTATTACCCCAAGCACCTTGTATCATGACAAGGACAAGTATGAAGTCATGTTTATAAAGGCCTACTACATTCACTGGAATCACCCTCATAACTTGGCTATCACTATGTTCCACTGTTACAGCTACAATAACAAGGTAACTCAAGACATACAATATTAATGAAAGTATTCAGGACAGAGTTAAACATCTCCAGGTTCTTGACAAATGTTTGTAATGTCTATTTTAGGGAACAAGTAATTAAGTTCCTTGCCATAGATCTTAACATGGTGCTGTGTTTCAAGATGGTAATAAAATAGGATATGTTCTAAAAATGGGATTCACCTTCTGCTTTAGTCAACATTTCATCCCACATCCCACAGTAATGTAGTAAAATTCAGATCAGTAGCATAAGCATTATTGTTGTTGCTGTTATGGCTTTTCATTCTTTCTTGGTGAAAATTTAACTTAAAATTATAAAGAACTAAAATATCTCTATGTTCCATCTCGTCTTTTTTCTGTATACCAGGCCATGTTTATTCATCAACAGCCATATCTGGCAAATCTGATCACGTGACTAAACCAACACTCTCTGACCCCTACTTGGTGCTAGAGTGTAAGATGACATGTTTGAGCTTCAACCATAAAAGCATGAACGTGGCAGATTTTTACAATTGAAGACAGTCCTGTGAACAACCCACAGACACCTTTCTATAAGATTTTTATATTGTCCTTATAAACACAAATATCTGTTGAGTATTAGCTATTTACAGAACAATTATGTCTCCCTGAAGTATTATGAAACTAATTAAACGCAAAACCAGGGACAAAGAAATAAATTTTATTCACGCTATTTTACATAATAAAACACTTTATTTGCAGAGTGTAAATACAAAACAGAAAAATAAGACAACATGGTAGCATTGTATATATTATGCCAGCACATCATTTATAGCACATAACCTAATCAAATTTAAAACAACTTTAATTTTTATAATAATCTATATCTAATACACTTTGGTGTCCACGTGCTGACCTTTAATAAACAGAATGACCAACCTTCCTTTTTAAAGGTAGGCCTACTTTCAAATATTATTATGCATGCTCCAAAGCTCAGTCATTTGTGTAGACAATACTACAAAAATACTTGTCAAAACACACAAAAGTCTAATAATCTACATGTTTAAGAATTCTGCTTTAAGCAGCTGTATTAATTCTGAGACAATGCTAATACCTAATACATGAGTGGAACACTGATTCAATGGTACTTGTTTTTATAACAGAGTGTGACGGGGTAGTCTGTACAGAAAGGCCACATGCTGATCTCAGTATATGAGATGAGTCATCTCCCACAAAGCAAGATCACATCAGAGACAATGTAATTACCATGTACATGACCTCAGGACAAAAAACACACTTGTAATCTAATTTATCATTACTAGTAGTAGACTAGAAAGAATATACAAAGGGATATTAAAAGTCTACCTGACTTTTCTCATGGCAGATCAAGTATTTTTTGAATATTCTAAATATATTATAGAGCAATACTATTTACAATTATTTCCATATAAAAATAGGCATGTCGTACACAGTGTGTATATGCTTATAACTTTGCTTATGCTGAATATTTTTTTCAATGCACATAAAATAGAAACAACAACACTGTACAATACAAGATTGACAAATACTGTTGACCAATTTAAAATGGTGAATAGTTTTTATTAGTGTCTTGTTGGGTATTATTATAAAATGACATGAGGAAAGCCAGAAAATTCTGTGTACTATTAAAATAGACCTTAAAGAAAGAGATGTCTGGTTCAAATGTTTATCTTCTACATCTAGATTCTGTCTTACTTTAGAGGGCAAGTCATAGTAGTTGTTTAGGCATGTAACAGCAACATAAAGGTCCCTTATTTTGTTTTTATTGTAACGCTCACTACAGTTAAAGCTGGTACAACTTGCTCATAAGAGGTATACTATGATGTGGTTCTCTTTATCTGGGCCGTGATATATACAGCAAACAGCTCTTAAACCTGTTTAACAGTTTAAGTCAGTGATGCAAAGAAAGTGAAGTCTACCTGAGAACACATGCATAAGGCTTCCGCTCTCCCTGTTTTCCAAAAGCTTTATTTTTCTTAATTACACTGTAAAACAACACAAACTGCTAGTATAAATGATTACATAAACTGTGTTGTTCTATTACACATACTTCAAAAAAATCCTTACACATTACAAAGTCAAAGAGGAATGTTTCCAGTGCAAATTCTAATATCGATATTTCTAGTGCAATATGTTACAGTTTGACCTGTAAAAACTTAATGAAATATGAAAGCAAATGTCAGTCATAAGCAGTGAAAGCAAACAATGGAATTATAATACATCCCACTGTTTTTGAATTCCTGTCTTATGCTGTGCAAATACTTATGACTTAACAAGTAAAAAGTCTTTAAAAATTAAGATAAACAGTTATAAATGTGTATTTTACTTGGCTTTTTCATATACAATCTAAGGCATTAAAATGTGTTCATCCCTAAATATTTTAAACCTTTTTGCATAAAAGGCCAAGCACACGTCCAGCTCTAAACATGAAATTGCAGGTACTCACCAACATGGAGACATGGTACATATAACTGGACACAACACTTGAAGTATCGCCTCTTAAAAGAGCCAGATTAAAACATTTGGCATTACAGCAAAGCAGTGGGCCATCACTCTGCTTGCATTTGTTCCCTGATGTCAGAAGGCAGTGTCTTAAACAGTGCATCTTCTACCACAAGTCCACTCTGCTTTAAGGAGCGGCAAAATCCCAGTTCAGCTGGCAAGAACTCAAAGTGATTCCCCTTTAACTCTAAGTGAGTCAGTACACTTAGGTAAGAGATCTTTGGTGAGAGGACAGACAGTGTGTTCCTACCAAGCTTAAGAGTTTTCAGCTTCTTACAGAAAAAGAGTTCATCTGGAATACTTTCAATTTTGTTACAGCTAACAGAGAAGTACTGAAGGCTCTGGAGAACGCCTATCTCTGGTGGGATAAAACGAATGTCATTGTTTGAGACATCTAGGTAGCGCAGTTTGTTGCAGAGGAACAAGTGTGAAGGCAGGATCTCAATCTTGTTATGGCTGAAGTAGAGACGCTCCAAGCTGCTCAATTTTTTTATGTGTTCGGGAATAAATGTGATGCAATTGTGCCAAAGCTTCAAACAGGTCAGCTTACGGAGGTGCTGGAAGCTGACAATCTCTTCAATGGAACGTATATTGTTCTCCTTCAGATCCAATGTCTGCAGATTACTCAGGCTGAAAATAGCGTGTGGTATGCGTTCCAGGTCACAGTGCACTAGCTCAAGTTCTATAAGATTCACCATTTTTTTCAAGTTATTTAGCATGACCAGTTTGGTGCCATCATTGCAAATACAGAGACGTTGTAGATGGCTGGCTACGTCAACAATAGATTGAGGGATCTTTGTAAAGTTGCTCTTGAGTGTCAGGGTCTTGAGCGACTTGAGGTCTCGCAGAGATTCTAAAGTTATGCTCTTTGATGCATCAGAACTCAAAGAGCCAATAAGATGGAGTTCCTCCAAGCTTCGCAACACATACATCCACTGTGGAAGTTCACGAATGTCATCAAACTTCACTCGCAACACCTTCAAGTTCTCCTTGAGGAATGAGGTGGCTGTACTATGGATCCTAAGTGAGCACTGGTAAAGTGAAAGCTCCTGGAGATCCTCTAATTGGGCAATGGATGCTGGTATTGTAACGTTATTAATGATCTCAAGCTTCAAAGACTGCAGCTCTGTCACCTCAAAGATGGTATCTGGAAGACCAGAAAGCATGAAGAGCTGAAGCTCCAGCCTGTTATTGCTATTGGTCTGCAGCTTCTGCCGCAGTTTGTCGGCTGTCCACTCATGGTTGAGGTTGAGCTGTTTAAGTTTGTTCTCACTAACCTCTGACAGAAACACAGCAAACCTTTTCGAGTATAGGGGATCATATTGATCAATCATGTGTAACATGAAAGCAAAGTCATTCTTCACATCCGGAATGTCATCAATTCCAGTCTCTTGTCTAACATATTCAAAAGAGTACTCCTTTAGAGAACGGTAGAACAACCAGTAGGATGTATAAAGGCATGTTAGTCCATAAACACTCACAAAACATAAATAACAATAAGAGAGCTTAGAGAACAAGTGGGCCATAGTATGATTGCAATAAAAGTTTCGGTAACCCGTCATGTCTTGTATATCCACAGTACACCTCACAGTAAACCTGACCTTTGACACTAACACACTGTTGTAAGCAATTATAAGGATGAACTTGAGCACTTTCACCACAGTCTGACGGACATACATTGCATACAATATATCACCTTCCTCAACATGCAGGCGAAATTTTTTGACCTTTTCAAACAAGGCCTTGGCTTGCTCTCCCTCCTTTTTGTCAAGGACGCTTGGTGCTGGCTTGTCAACAACAATTTTTTCAGGAATAGATCTGAGAGACTGAGTCTTCTCTAGGTTGCCCTCAGTAGTTGTAATATTGAGGTCTGACCTGCTAGCACTGTTCTTTTTGTTGTCTTTCTCCTCAGGGTTCTCCCCTGATACTTCTGACAAAGCTCTTGTAGTCCATGGGGAGTCAAAACACTTGCCCAGGATTGATATAAAGTGCTCGATTTTTGAGCTGGAGCCAGGAAACTTGAACCAGAAATTGCTACACACCATGAAAATCAGGGTATGTATGAGAACCAGGTATGGAAAGTACTTGGCATACCAATGCAGTGCTTTTTCATAGCACATCTGATTTATGTAGCTATACTGCTGAATATCTAAGTTGGTCTTCAGTCCTTTCAGCTCATGGACAGGCACTGAAGACACAGGAGGTATGGGAACAGGTGGGCTCATCAGATGAGTCTGGTTTGGTGGTAATATCCTTTGAGGAAGGCATATGATTTTGTCTTGCATTACCTGAGGAAACAAAAGTGTAACCATTAATATCAGCACAATAAAATCGAGACATATTGACATCATGTCCATGTCCTTTATTTTTTTACATGTTCAATTTATTTTCATTTGGCAGACACTTTTATCCAAAGCGACTTACAGTGAATTCAATGTATACTTTTTTTTTTATCAGTACTTGTGTTCCCTGGGATCGAACCCACAACCTTTGCGCTGCTAACACAATGCTCTACCAGTTGAGCTACAACGTAGGGCTACTGTTGTCTTGCACTAAATGTTTGCACTGAATGTTTGCACTCGTTTTTGTATATGCACTTTATGTAATCTGTGTAGCTGTGTCCCGTCCATAGTGTCCTGTGTTTGTTCTGTGTAGCACCTTGGTCCAGGGGGGACCTTATTTCATTGCACTATGTACTGTACTGTGTATAGTTGTAATGACAATAAAGCCAAATAAAATTTATAGACGAATTTCACCTGAGGAAGCCATTTTGTTTTAAAATTGTATTTTCTTTAAATTTTGTGCACATATTTCCTGTCTTTTCTGTTTGCATCTTAAACCCATCAGAACCTGAAACAAAAATAGGTTGTTTTCACGTTTTGTTTTTTTGAAGTGGGTCCAATAATGCATGGTCTTTATGTGAAATTCATTTATAGCAATGCTTAAACACCACTGCTAAAATCTAATGGTGAAGACTTTGCACAATACTGTATATTAATATTTATAACTTTGCATGTGTCATAATATAAAAAAAATATGAATATTAAGTCAAGATTTACATGCACTGCATTACTATCACTGCATTGACTGAAACAGTGTATCTGAGGAGGTGCATCTATTTTGATCCCTTTGGTGCTCTGACATCAGTGCTATGATGCAGGAAATGTGAGATCCTTGCATTAGCCACAAGAACTCTACTGTTAATGCAGAGGTAAATTTCTTTCCCTTTAAAGAGTGTTTAAAAGCCACCTAATTGTAACTCAGGTGTGTTTCTCAAACTTTTCAAATAACACCTTTGAACAAATGAGAACATCAAGGTACCATCTATTCATGTTCCCTCAGATTGTTCCCTCAGATTTTTTCAGTCCTGATCAAACAGAAGACCCTCTGTGACATAAAATTGAAGTATTCTTAATATCAATATGTATGTATTTAAGATAAATAATGAAGACCCTCACGGGTTTCCTGAATGACAATACTTCAAAATTCTAAAGTTAGAAAATCTCTAGTTAGAAAATCTTGTTTTCTGCCCAAATATTACTGATTCAGTGTTTCTGACTCACCCCTAAACCTTGCCGTTATACAATTGTCCAATGTTGTACAAATGTCCAAACCCTACAATTTTACAAATAAAACAACACTCTTACTAAAAACAGCAGTAGAAAGTGTTTTTAGTTGTGTATAACTTTATCTGATAACTATTTCTAATTCATGTTTATTGATTTTTTTTAATATATCTCAGTATTATGTATAAAGGTGCTTTGAAGCAATGTAATTTATATAAGCACTATATAAATAAAATTGAATTAAATACATAAGGCAGTGGATCTCAGAAATTGACTGGTAATTACACCGTGTGGTTTTTTGCAAGCTGTGTGATCTTTCCCCCAAGGTAATGAAAAACAAGAAAACTCAGCTAAACAGAGTGTGAAAGAGAATTGTAAGACCTGCGCAGCAGCCCCAAGTGGCTAATAAAATGTGCATTTATGTACGATGAACCCTCTCCAAAGTGCCCTCAGTCAAACATGATCTTTTAGCATAAACGTTTTTTCCTCTCACAGAACCAAGGGACTATGCAATGGTTTCAGTTAAAAGTATTAATTAGGGTAATTATTACTGCCTTCACTGGGATCATCATGAGCATTTGGTTACAGTTTACAAACACCATTAAACAGCTGTGACATTCTTTGATACGCACCTCTAAGGATATTCCCACCCTAACATGTTCCTGTTAATGTTGTTTGTTGAAACTAAAAATAATTAGGGTCATCTACAGGAACTTAAACTGAAGGGCAACCATGCCATTTGAAACTCCACCCACTAGTTTTTAAGGCCAAGAACTCAGACTACAAGAGCCATTTTTGTGTTTATAGAGGGGGCCGACAATAAGGGGAAGGAGTGGTAATCTTTTTATATGGGGTGACTGGAATTTAGCTTGTTTTCGGTTAGCAAACTCCTACTTCTTTATGCTGTATGCACTGCCCAACAGTGAATCGTTCATGCACAGAGGAGGCAGTAGCCATCCATCTATGGTGAGAAGTCATTTATAATTACATTGCTGTTTATCAAGAAAGACTGTATGTTTTGTCTAGTAGTTAGGATGTATAACTTTTCAGCAGTGAAAATTACGACCTCAGGCGATTTTCGCCTTTAAAGTCTGTTTTGTGATATTTGGTAATGTTCAGTGAAATCTGTGTTTTCATTATGATTGTGGAACTATGGCCACAGGAGAAGAAATGTAATATCTACCTGCAGTGTGCACCCAAATACACCTATCATGAGCATGACCACAGACAGGTAGTCTGTGAACACATCCCACCATGGCTTTAGAACCCGGAACGCTGGCTGCTGTTCTGTGAACTGCCGGAATTCTGTCACTGGAATCATGCTTCTGTGAAGGCACAGAAAGAAATTATGAGAAATTTTAAAGAGTAAATAATTCAGAAGACTTTTACATAAATGTTCTTATTTAATTATAAGTATATTCATCACCACCTAAATTCTCACGCAAGACATCTGATGTCCTGAGCAGATATTTAAAAAAAAATATGGTCTGGATAGACAGGACTGACTATTATTACTATGTGCAACATAGGTTGAGGGGCATCTTTATTAATATTTGTTATTAATATTACAAATATTTAAATAAATTAATTAAATATATAATTAAATAATGAATATATAAATGCTATAAATATTTTTTCTTTGCTTAACAAGCATTGGGTGTTCTACTTTATCTTTGCAATAGCCATAGAGACCTTAGTTCTTAAAGAGCATTTGTTTGCATGGGAACAGTACATTTGAATATTTTTTTGCATTTGAATATTTAAATTTGCAATTTATGATGTGAGACTCATGCCACAAGCAATCCAACAACAACTTTATCGGCTGGTATTTATTATCTACTGTCTGGTTAGTTATATGTGCCTCACTGGATAATCAATATATCGAGGTTTTAGTTTTATGGTAATCTTTTAAAAAAATCATATTAGATATAACATCTCTATTTAAATCTTTAAATCCTGAAAGAAACTCTGCATAAGAATTTAGGTCATCTTAAAAAGGTATTTAAGTCCAAAACAACACTATTACAAAGACAAACTGTTGTTTGACTCATGTCATGATAGCTACAGTAAAACACACCACTCTTAGCAGACACAAGCCGGACATAATAAACATCCTTTTCATTCTAATGATTCCCAATGAAGGGTGTTTGCCAGAATTGTTATAATCTCTTCTGAACTGCACTTCTTGCACAATATCATACACAATGCATATTTAACAACTGATATCATTAATTATTGCATGAGGATATCATTAACTGCTACATGAGGAAGAGGAGTAGATCTAAACCTTGTGTACTAAAAACTGTGACTAAAATGACACCAAGGACAATATTACTAGGTCATTTTAAATAAGAATTTTGTGATTAGTCTAAGGTTTTAAAAAATAAATTCAGCTTTAATTATTTGAATACAAAAAAAAAGGAAAAGGAAAGCATACAACGTAGGTAGCTCATCATTATGAACTGTAACCAGACAGACTTGACCTCTGTTAATCGTAAAGTTGTGTTGTTCCTGCTCAAACGTAAACTGTTTAATGATGCTTACATCAATGTCAACACAATGCATTCAGTTTAAAACAAACTTAAGCACCCACCTACTGCTTAAATGTTTAAACATTTTTCCAAAACAGAAAAAAACCCAAACATCAAAGCTTGCATATTTACATTCAAGTGTACAAGCTGGCCGAGTACAGTACTGTACACAACATGCATAACTACAACAATTACAAAAAAGGAGACCTGGGGTAAAAGAACTTGGTTGTGTATGCAACATGCTTCAACAGGCAGGCGCTTTTTATACTGTGCAAAATATTTGGACGTTTGTGAACAGCTGCAGCCATTCAAGCGTCTGGAACTCCTGATTTTCTGGTTTTGTTTCAAGATATATTCCTCACACTACCATGTAACCTTTCTACTATACAAACAAAAACACACTCACAGAACTACAATATAGTTTTCATAGTTCACTATGAATAAATAGAAATAAATGTTGAATAAAAGTAAAATTCCATTACGTTCATCATGAATAAATGCTCCACGATATCAAAATGATGTTGGCAAGAGTTTGTGGAAATTCAAATGAGTTGGGGTCAAAAAAAATAAACCCTACAAGAAATGACTAGGCTGCATGTTGCAGCAGAGCTGATATAAAATCTAATAGCTTTTAGTGCTCTATTAAACTCAGCTCAGTAGAGATCTGTACCATCTTCTTAAACAGCTCTTCCTGACAGGAAATGGGGTGATTGTCAAGTATAGCCGTGGAAAAAAACGTACAATTCTGAATCACATCCACACAGTAGAATGAGAGAGCTCACTTTAGGATCAGTAAAAGCATGCGCACCGTGGTCAAATGTTTCTTGAAGTTATGTGGAGATGATTTCCTCTACTCTTAATTACGGAAAGCAAACAAACAACATTAATCCCCTCTCACAGGAATAGTCAACATAACATTGGTTCATGCAATGTTCATTTGATCCTAAATTCTCACATTCGAGCTGAATCTCTTAGAAGAGATCAAGCTATTTAAATATTTTTATCTTAATGAAGGCCTGTATCTAATCACCATGGGATTTTATCCCAACGCTGTTCTTAAAAATTAAAAATCATAAAAGTAATTTCAAGAGCTTCACTAACACAAGAAACTTTATATACTACAAAGATATCAACACTTTCCTTATCACCCTTTGTCTTTTCCTTCTCAAGTATATGTTTGATGGAACAAAGTATCTGTTTGATTACATTTGACAAATTCGCTACAATATAACGTATTCGGAACAATAACTGTACCACGTTTTCCTTCCAGAGCGTCTTGGAAAAGTTAAACGCGCGTTCAGCTACTACCAATAGCCATTATTACGTAACAGAGATCAAATAATTCATTAGACATATTACGTGTTAGCGAAACAGAGCTTAAAATATGTAAACAGACGCAGTTTTACTCACCCTCAAATTAACTAAAGCAGCGTCCTCCGTATATATCTAAAGAGCATACAGAGCGGTAACGTCCTTGTGCCTGCGGTACTCACTCAGTTCTGTACTCCAGCTGCGATAGGCTGACCTGACTGGGCGGGGTCTTTAATACATGAGTGAATAAGAGACAATAGTGTTCCCAACCCGCATTTCTCACTTTCCGCTTGGATTTTTGAGCGTATTATTATGTCGTGTAACATAATGTCCAAGGGCCATAAAGGGCCTTATTGTTATGGGTACTCTCAAGAGCATATCCTCGGCAGCCCTACCATTTCAGGTGTTTAAAAAATGTAGCAACTAAATAAAACCATTTCCTTTGCGTCACGTTAATGTCAGTTAGGATTCTAACTTTTTTCAGTTTTCACAGTCTTTATATAATGTAAAAACAGGACAATATGGAGTAAAAGGATAGATGATGTATCAACACAGTACATTTAAAAAAACATCAGTTATTTTAACACACAGTAATTCATACTGGGTTTCTGATCATATTATCACAGATATTTATAAACGATTATTTTAACATAGCAAAAATGACATTGAGTTTACTATTTATATCGTCATTAACCCCCTTCTGGGTAAACCTTAATGGAACTAATAAACAGTTACAAAGAGGTTAAAAGACTAATAGTCAATAACTTCTACAAAATCTGAGTTCAAACACTGAGTAATGAAACTTAATTGAAATGAAAAGTATCCAGTAAAAGTAAAATGCAGCCTTTTCAAAATAAACAAGAAAAAGATACTAACTAGGATAAGTGAATAAAAACGTTTTTTTGAATGCAAACTGTTCATTTTGCCTCCTCCACACCAGCCAAAGAAGACATTAATGAGTATGTCAGCCCACTGTCTCCATAGTCTCTGTACTAGATCATTTGTTTACAGCTTGTCTGATTGGCTGCACCATCTTCCTCTGGCTTATTTGCATGTTCTCCTTGTTTTGCACAAAATCTTTTTGACTTTGGGCGGCAGCAGCTTTGAAAGGTTATCTTCAGCTAAAGGCCTAGACTGGAGTATCTCACCAGCTCTAAGTAATCATCTTTCTATAGACTTTCCAGCTGGTTCGCCTGCAAATCCAGTACAGTTAAGATAGAAAGCTTACTGATTTGTTGTATGAAGCTTAAATAGGTGGCAACTAAGCAGGTAAGGCTGTGGAATATGTAGATTAACAATTGGTGGAATTCTAAGATGTTGTTACCCAAGATCTATTAAAAAGGAGTCTCTTGCAACATTCCATTTGGGGATAGAGCAATCTATAGTAAATAGTAAATAACAAGCAGCTAGTTTTTATTTGCATTTGTAAACGTATAGACAATGTTTTAAAGGTGTCAGGTCATAGACGAAATTCATGACTATTCAAATAGTTATTTCAAAGAGATTTAGATCTTGCAGGTGGGCAGGTCCAAATATAAGTTATTGCATTCTTGTAGTATTCTTGTAACCTATTTAAGAATTTAGTTACAATTCCAGTCTGTTACTGTATGCATTCTCAGGGATTTTTGTTTTTGTAGCACAGTCAAGCAGATTTACATTTAATATTTAAAAGAAAAACTTACGTTGGATTTAAGTTTACATGTTATTATATGTGTTTTTTGGAAATCAATGACCAGGGCCAGACAGAAAATGTGCCTGCAGATATCTGCAGAAAATTTCACAGAATTGAATACTACAAGCAAACTACAAGAATGTGTTCCTGTAGCTCAACTGGTAGAGCATTGTGTTAGCAACCAAAGGTTGTGGGTTTGATTCATAGGAAACACAGATACTAATCAAATGTATACCTTGAATACACTGTCCCTTTGGATAAAAGTGTCTGCCAAATGAATAAATGTAAGAATTCTATAATATATTGATATAAACAGTATTATATCTAAAATTATATACAAAATAAAATATGTTCTTGATGTGCACATTGTCTGTTAGTTTAATTTAACTAGTACTAATAGTAGTAGTAACTTTAGTACTAATTTGGTGTATTCAGAAGTCTAATAACAGTCTGTCTATAGCATCATGGTTATAGCATCAATCGCAAAAGTTCTCTGTAGGCCCCTCTTTATTCAGTGGATAAACTGAATGAAATCTGCTGTCATCTGCAGTTAATGCATTTACAGAAACCAGTATTAGCCTTTTAAGACCTTTATGGGGACTTTTTAGGGGGAAAAGAAAATGGAATGAAACCTTAAAAGAGACTATAATCTCAGTTAAAGATTTTAAATTTTTCTTTAACGTGTCTGCTGAACCAATTAAAACTCTATTTTAATTTAATGCTATTTAAATAGAATACTCTCAGCCAGGGCTGTACGCAGGGTTTTATAAATTCCGAGGTCCTGAAATAGAGCTTACTAAGGGGGGGTTCAGGGGCAAAATGTAGTTTAGATACTTACATATTCACCTTATAACCATAAGCTCATCTTATAGCTCAGATCTAGATAAAAGAGCTTAGACATGATGATTGTATTATTATTTTTTTAAATTAGGTTAAGGTTGTAAAATTTAAAATCAGGTAAAAATGTGGCATAATTTTCAGTAACCAGGTTACACTAGTCTAAACACTAGTCTAGTCTAACCAGGTTACACTAGTCTAGAGCGTTTACCCTTGACGCTGGGGACCCGAGTTCGAGCCTCGTCTCTGACAGAATACCGAAGCCATC